>JAURVB010004046.1:0-13117 GCA_033002965.1 Piper betle
TGTGGTGATTATCATGACATTCACATAGTATCCTGCTAGGGTTTTGCATCTCATTCATATATTGTTTGCGCATTAGCGGCGTGCTCCATCTTGAGACGTCGAGAGGGTTATGTCGTAGCCGTTTAGGTTTTGGGTCAGCCAACTTAATCGGTTTACGAGTAGTTCGATCCTTTGTAACAGTTCTGGTCCGGGTTGAGAGTAGACCGGATTGGGGTGTTACATTCAGAAACCTACATCAAAACCCACTGCTATGTAAAATACTGACATCTCTATATAAGGCATGTTCATGGTGTGTGCTCATATGATCAATACATCCAAATAAAGAAGACAATGCTAAATAAACATACAATTAAATATCCAACACACAAATCGAGATATAATAAACAAAATAACTAATAAATAAATAAATACACTTATAAAAATATAGATAAATAATAAATACATGCAAATAAAGAAAATAATGATACTCTAATAATAAAATAATCATATCATATACTATATAAATACACGACTAAATGCAAGTAAATATTACATATACTTGTGTTAGTAAAGATATAAATAATTAAATAAATAAATACATAATCATTCTATAAATAAACCACTAAACAATTAGTTAATATTAATTAATCATGAATAATAATATCATACTTAACCAATAGGGAATACATAATTAAATAATAAATAATAAGATATATTCAAAGAATAAATAGATAAATAAATAATTAAATAAATAAAAGTTTAGTAACATGAATAAGATTAATATTAATAAATAAATATATCAAGAATAATAACAAACCATCACGTAAGGGTTCTCAAATTATCAAAATCACTCAAAAAATGGCTAAAAATGGGTTAAAATGTATGAAAATGGCAAACCAAGACAACCCGGGCAAGTCGAGCTAAGTCAATTCAACCGAGTCAAGCAACAGTGCTGTCTGGGCTGGACCTCGGTTGCTGGACCAGTTAGCTAGAAGCGGATGAGGACTCGAGCATGACCACGATTTTGTTGGGTAGGTGAACAGAGTCAGTCGGGTAGGCAGACGCGAAAGCGGGCTAGCAGATTCAAACGTGGGCAAATGGGTCCGACTTGCAATAGGTGCCAGTCGCTAAAAATGCTGATAATAGTGTGGCTGGGGTCGCCACCAGTCAAGATCCACCGAGGGTAGGACAGGGAAGATGCTGGTTGTGACGATCGTCAAGGTTTGGCAGTCAGTTGGTCGGAAAATGGCCCGAAAGGGGCGAAATCACTATCGGGTGCGGCGGGGATTGCAGCCATAGTGGTGGTCATGGGTTGTCTCAAAATAATAGTATCGGTGAAATGAACCTATCAACGGAGGTTAGATCGTGCCGGAGGTGGCTTGCCGGCGCAGAAAAATGGCCCAAATGGCAGCGGCAGCGATGGAAACTGGTTGTAAAAAGTTGTCACCGATGGCTGCTGCAGCGGCACCAGTGGTAGTGAGGGGTATGGGTTGAAAGCATGTTACGAGGCAATCATGGGGGTGCCAGTCCGGTGACCGGGGAGGCTAGGGACTTGCTGTGAAGATAGGGCTGACGTCGATGGCTTTGATTTTACCATGTGGCACAATCAAAATGTTAGAAAACTCGTGGCCTAGTGGGGTGCACCTATGGGTATATGCAATATATATATATATATATATATATGGACGAAAAACTCAAATCGAAACCAGCCAAAGTCAAACTAACTCAAGTCTTAAAAGTTACTTTATAGGCGAGAATCAAGGAACGAAGATTAAATGGGCCTCAAACTTAATCAGGTGAAATCTATGACTCAATCAAGTTGGGCCCACAATGGTAATCCAGTAGTCCTAAATCTCTAAGATGTATGTAAATGAGATACCCTAAAAATCCTAAATTGATACTAAACGTTACAACAACCTAGATCTAGGCCTAAAACCCAGCAAACCTATATGTATACCTCATGTATACACTGATAACTCATGCTCTGTTCTAACCTAACTAAAGCTATACATGTTGGACATATTCAGCCATTATAACATGCATATCCGGCCATTTAAGCCCATACTTATGGGCTAAAAATTGGTCTGACCCGCGCTCGCTCGAAACTAGGCAAAACCACAAGCGGGTAAAACCATAACCCGAAGCTGGGTTTTACACCCCTTAGGTTCAATTTCATGTAACAATTCCATAGATTACTTAGACTAGTTAGTGATAGTGTAAAACTTGTGACTCGAATGAAACTTTTATATTAGCGAACCAATCGGTTCGAGTTATGAGCGATGAGGGTTAGGTGTACCTGAATATATGATGATAACGTCGAAAAGACGGGGAGAAATGAGTTATCAATATATATATATATATATATATATATATATATATTATGTATTTGATCGTAGAATTATTTTTAGGCCGAATAATGCATTAGGACACGCTATAGGGCAGTTTGGGTGGGCTAGTAGTTATAGAACATTTCATTGTGGTGTTATGGTGTATAATATATTTTATGGGATTTTTCCCTATTTTTTGGACTTTATTGGATTTATTATGATTTAGTTATTATTATTATTTTTGACTCGATGCAGAGTTAAGTCAATAATTATTTACGATACCGCCACCAAACCCTTTTATTTTTCCCCCTGATGTCTTCTTCCCCAAACCTTCAACCCTGCCCCTGTGTTTGTCGTCGATGCCACCCTACTGCCTGTTGACGCCGCCGGGCCTTGCCATGCAGCCCCAAGTGGCCTGTGCCACTACCAGCCTGCACAATACAAGAAAGCCGCCGTGGTTGCACCGTGCTCCCATCACCAATCCGGCAACTGGCCACCGTTGTTGCCGCCATGCAGTCACCACCTCGACATCGCCAACCTTCCCCGACCGTAGTGGAGTTCAGCACCACCCATCCCGGCCGGGATCTCGTCACCCTAACACTGACTGCCCCTATTTTGCCTTTTTCCAGTGAGCCACCGCCTTCATCGACCATGTCGACATCGTAGATGAGTTGAGCTTGCCAAGCTGGTGCCAATAGTACCCAATACCACCACCATCCCTCTGGTAGCCGCCGCTTGCAACAGTTGCCGAAAAACCATCAAAAAGCTGCAGGCAAACCATTGGAAACCACCGGAAATCATCGAAAAACTGTTGGAAAACTGCCAAAAATCGGATTCGCTGGAAATCACCTAATCTTGCTCTAAACTCATCCAATTGAACCCGATTGAATTTAGGGCACTACCAAACGCTGAATTCGAGCTTTGAGACACATGGAAAAACCCTATCCATCACTAATTTCTGACGATGCGGGGTACAATTACATCCAATTTATTTATTTAAAATTGATAATTATTAGCACAACATGCTAGGATTGATTGTTTGATATGATGAATGCCTGATTGTGAATGAAGTTTGAATGATTTGCTTGATAGTGAATGGATGTTAATGATCTAACTAAGTAAATTAAATCAGAGCTTGCTAATTGACCACAACGTAACTTAGAAAAACATAATAAAATTGGTATGAATAGGTTGAGTTATAATTATCCTTGCACTGATGATTGTTGATTGTTTGATGGATGATAATTGTGTTGTGAGTGTGATGTCATGATGAGTTTGATGCATCATTCAGTTAGTAGGCGTTAACTTCTATATTTAATTTATAGGTATGGAGTAGGAGCTTACCGCATAGACGCGTAACCATGATTGGAGCTTCTACCAAGTTCGTTTAGGACTGGCTCTCAAGTTATTGTCTCATTCTATCATGTTTTGTTTATAACAGGAAAGAGGATGTGTAGAGTGAACACCCCGTTTCGGCTCACCCATGAACCGACCCGGAAATGTCACCGGCGACCGAACCCAGATCTGCCCTCGGTGTCTCAAGATGGGGATGCAACCATGAGATGCATGAATGGGAAAAATTGGGTTCTAACGGAGTCCTACATGCATGTGATGATATGCAAGGAAAACAAAACCATTCAACCAGCAAGAAATTTAAATAAAAATTCATTAATATTTACGGAAAAACTCACAAAATCTCCCCTAAAAGTGCAATAGGGGCCAACCTGTCCACAACAAGGGTATATAAATATTTTATCAAAATATGATAAAATATTACAATCTACCATGGCATTCAATCACTATCTCATTCGTTTTCACCTGAGCCGAGTCTGAACTCCAAGGCTCCCTGCTCATTCACATCTATCCATTCATTTCATAACAAGCAATTCATCAAGACAAAAACATTCTAATTATCATTCACATAGCAATAACACACCATCATTATACATTACACGCGGCAGGTACATGTGTGCGCTGTTCTGTGCTACTCCTCCGCAGTCCCGACAGCTTTCATCCCTCGCATTTCTCACCTACATATATATAGAAAAATCATCAGTAACGAATGTTACCAGCCCGGAAAATAACTAATATCAATCTGGCACAGGAGAGCAAACTCTCCTGTTGAATGATAACCATATACTTCCTCAAGAACTCTCATCAGGGCACATATGGGAGTCGTTGCCCTCAGGTCGACAGCGTCCCCTTTCTTTCTCATTCTCATACCTTGGCCATTTCTCTATCGCTTCTCGCATAAAATCTCATTCCTTTCCGCCCTCTACACCTTCCATATTACTCCCGGCCTTGAGTACGAAGGCCGAGCACTCTCAGGCAGTCACCTTTAGTACACTTTGAAACCACAAGTCTAGACATGCGCTGCAATCCAGTACCCGTGAACCTCCACACTTCTCCGGGTTAGAGGAACTCAAAGGTGAAGTTGTCAGGATCCCTCGGGAATGAAATGGCCCGCACACCATTCCAGAGCCCACTATCGACTCACACGTGCCTGCTCGCGTAGCACGGCAGTCAGATTTTCCCTCATTCCATCTCTCACTAAAAACACGAAAACTATACTTATATAGGCTTGGGTTGGGATTATATAATAGGCCCGAAGGCATCATGAGCTGGATCTGAAGTTTGAAAACAAACTCGAGGGTTATTAATCCGGAAAAAGAACTGTTGGCTAATGGCCCGAGTTAAGTGGGATCCAATAAAATGCCACTTAACTCGTCCTGCACATGATAAATCAAATACACAATAGAGTAGCGTAAAAACAGAGAACAAGTCCTAAATGGACTTGGTAGAAGCTCCAAACCGGTCCACGCGCCTAGGTGGCGAGCTCCTACACCGTACCTACACAATCAAGCTAAAAACGAACGCCCGCATGATGAATCACACATCCTATAGCATGCACACACAATTAACACAATCACGCATCAATCAACACACATCAACCTATATCAATTCTAGCAAGTCTACTTAGGCTAGTTTGCATTAGATCATGATCATTACTTAGTTACCCTAATTAGTTTCTTAGCCTCCATTTTTAACACCACTCAATCAAACAAATTTATATTTTATCCTTAATCAAATCTGGCCCGGAGTGGCGATGGCCGAGGCGGCTTTGTGGCATCACGGCAGCACGCCGGCAGGCGATCGGTGGCCAGGGTCGGTCAGTGCAGCACGACGACGGTGCAGCAAGGTGGAGCAGCGTCGATCGGCCGCAATGCGGCGTCACCGGCGGCGGCAGCGAGGGCAGCACACAGCGGCAAGGGTTTTGGGAGGGTAAGTGTCGAGAGGGAGAAAAATACCCTTAATGGCAAACTCGTAAATAAGTATTGACTCGATTCCTACTCGAGTCAAAATAATAACTAGTTCGTAATAAATTCTAAAAAAATCTAGAAAAATATGGAAAATCCGATAAAATAAAACAAACACAACAACATCCAAATGACATGCTCTATAACTAATAACCCACCCGAATATAATCCAACACGTCCTAATGCGTTATTCGGCCTAAAAATATTCTACGATCAAATAAAAATAACAATCAATACTATATACCTCCATATACTTGATAACCCATTTTTCATCATCTTTTAGACATTATCATCGTACACTTGAGCATACATGACCCTCATTGCTCATAACTCACAGCTGGCCTCAACTCAGCTCACGGTACATGAAGCTGATTCGACTCGAACCGACTGGTTTACTCCCGTAAAACTCTGACTCGAGTCACGGGTTTTACATAGAGTGGTGGTTTATCGTATCCCACTCCACACGGGCCATTTAGTAGATCACATTTTTCGGATTAATAACCCTTGAGGATGAGATCCCTCAAGTATGTTTTCGAAACTCAACTCCAGTTCACGATACCTTTGGGCCTATTTTACTAAATTCCTTACCCATGCCTATGTATAAGTAGTTTTCAAGTTTTTAGTGAGATGTGTGATGAGGAAATTGACGACCACATCTTCAGATAGGGCGTGTGTTTCTCAAAGCAGGCTTTGGAACTGGTGAGCGTCCACTCCATTCCCGAGGGATCTAAAAACTTCACCTTTGAGTTCCTCAAACCCGAAGAAGTATGGAGGTTTACAGGTACTATTATGCAGTGCATGTCTAGACTTGTGCTTTCAAAGGGTACTGAAGGTGCATGCCTGAGAGTGCTCGGCCTCTATACTCAGGGCCAGGAGTAATACGAAGAATGTAGAGGGCTGAGAGGAAAGAAAGGAAAGAGAATGATATGGAAAGGGGACGCTGCCACCCGAATTGGACGGCTCCCATTACTGCCCTTGTGAGAGTTCTTGAGGAAGAGTATATAAGATTTTCATTCAATAGGAGGGTCAGCTCTCTTGTATCAGATTAATATTAGTTATTTTTGGACCAGTAAGGCTCGTTACTAATGTTTTTCTATTATATATGTAGGTAAATATCACAAGGAATGAGCATTGCTGGGACGGCAGAGGAGTAGCACTGAATCACGCACACATGTACCTGCCCACTGTAATTGGTGAGGTATTGAACTGTGTAGATAACAAATTTGAATGATCATCTGTAAACTGCTGTAAATACTGTGCATGCGATTGAAAATGGAAAGTGGGAATGAACAGAGTAAGCTATGGAGCGGGGATAACTGTAATGTGAAAACAGGCTGGAGTTGGACTATGTTTTCAATTTCTATTGCTACACATATTATTGCTTGTTGTTGAGAGGGTGGCCTCTATTGTAAAACCCGTGACTCAAGTCAGGGTTTTACGTTACCGAACCAGTCGGTTCGACCGTTGGTTCGAGTTGAGTCAATTTCATGAACCGCGTGCTGAGTCGAGGCCAGCCGTGAGTTATGAGCAATGAGAGTCAAGTGTACCTGAATATATGATGATAACGTCGAGAAGATGGTGAGAAATGAGTTATTAGAATATATGAAAGTATGCCGTATTTTTTTCCTTTTTATATGTTTGATCGTAGAAATAGTTTTAGGCCGAATAACGCATTAGGACGCGTTGGATTATATTCGGGTGGGTTATTAGTTATAGAGCATGCCATTTGGATGTTGTTGTGTTTGTTTTATTTTATGGAATTTTTCTAGATTTGTTTTAGAATTTATTACGAACTAGTTATTATTTTGACTCGAGTAGGAATCGAGTCAATACTTAATTACAAAACTGCCACTGGAGTATATTTTCTCCATTCCTGACACTTCCCCTTCCAAAACCCTCTTCGCCGCCGCCCCTCGTGCTCTTCGCTGCCGCCGACGTCTTACAGCCACCGATCAACGCCGCCCTGCCCCGCCGTGCAGTCGCCGTGCCGCCACGACCCACCCCGGCTATCGTGTCGCCGCCACAATGCTGGAATCGCCCCACAAGCTGCGACACGCGCCCTCGTCGATTTGCCGCCGTCCGGGCCGCTCTGCTGCCACTGTGACCCCGGCGACCACCCTCTCGCCATTGCCGACGTTTCCCCCATCATCCCGACCGCCGTCGAGGCCGGCCGCAGCCCCGATCGGAGCACGCCGCCGTCGCCACCACTCATTTTCGACGCTGCCGCCGACGGCCATCGCCGCCCTGGCTGCTTTGTTTGACACCACCATTGGACCAAGCTCGTTGAGCTGGTGCCGATAGACGCCCTGATTGCCCCGTCGTGCAGAATCCGCCAGAAAACTGCCGACACTCGCCAGAAAACCGCCGGAACCGTCGGAAAATTGGATTCATGGGAAATTCGCCGGATCATCCGCCGAACGCACCCGGTCCAATCTGATCGGACTTCGGACGCCGCTAGGTACCGAATTTGAGTTTCGAGGCACGTAACGGAAACCCTAGCCGTTGCCGATTTTTGACGACGTGAGGTATAATTTATTTTAACTTAATTACTTGAAAGTATTGATTATTAAAATTGTATGCTAGGATTGGTGAATTGTGTGTTATAGTAATATATAAATGTAGATTTGATTAAGTATAAATTATGAAATTTGTTTGATTGAGTGGTGTTAAAAATAGAGGCTAAGAAACTAATTAGGGTAACTAGGTAATGATCTTGATCTAATGCAAACTAACCTAAGTAGACTTGCTATAATTGATATAGGTTGATGTGTGTTGATTGATGAGTGATTGTGTTGATTGTGTGTGCATGCTATAGGATGTGTGATTCATCATGCAGGCGTTAGTTTTTAGCTTGATTGTGTAGGTACGGTGTAGGAGCTCGCCGCCTAGGCGCATGGACCCGTTTGGAGCTTCTATCAGGTCTGTTTAGGACTCGTTCTCTATTTTATGCTATTCTATTGTGTATTTGATTTATTACATGCAGGACGTGTTAAGTGGCGTTTTATCGGATCCCACTTAACTCGGGCCATTTAGCCAATAATTTTTCGGATTAATAACCCTCGAAAATGAGATCCCTCGAGTTTGTTTTCGAACTTCAGATCCAGCTCACGTTGCCTTCAGGCCTATTGTATGAATCCCAACCCAGACCTATATATATGTATAGTTTTCGCATTTTTGTGAGAGATTGAATGAGGGAAATCCGACTACCGTGCAATGCGAGCGGGCACGTGTGAGTCGATAGTGGGCTCTGGAATGGTGTGCAAGCCATTTCATTCCCGAGGGATCCTGACAACTCCACCTTTGAGTTCCTCAAACCCGGAGAAGTGTGGAGGTTCACGGGTACTGCATTGCAGCGCATGTCTAGACTTGTGGTTTCAAAGGGTACTGAAGGCGACTGCCTGAGAGTACTCGGCCTTCGTGCTCAAGGCCAGGAGTAATATGGAAGGTGCAGAGGGTGGTAAGGAATGAGATTTGATGCGAGAAGCGATAGAGAAATGGTCGAGGTATGAGAATGTGAAAGATAGGGGGACGCTGTCGACCCGAAGGCGGCGGCTCCCGTATGTACCCTGATGAGAGTTCTTGAGGAAGTATATGGTTTTCATTCAACAGGAGAGTTTGCTCTCCTGTGCCAGATTGATATTAGTTATTTTCCGGGCCGGTAACACTCGTTACTGACGGTTTTTCTATATATATGTAGGTGAGGAATGCGAGGGAGGAAAGCTGTCAGGATTGCGGAGGAGCAGCACAGAACTGTGCACACATGTACCTGCTGCGTGTAATCGTATAATGATGTTGTGTTAATGCTATGTGAATAATAATTTTGACGTGTTTGATTGGATGAATTGCTTGTTATGAAATGAACGGATAAATGTGAATGAGTAGTGAGTTTGGAGTTCAGGCTAGGTTCAATTGGAACGAAGGAGATAATGATGAATGCTACGGTAGATTATCATGTTTTATCATATTTTGATAAAATATTTATATAACCTTGTTGTGGATAATTTTTTTATTAAAAATTTCTTGCCATTGCATGGTTTTGTTTTGCTTGCACATCATAGCATGCATGTAGGACTACGTTAGAACCCACGCATCCCATCCATGCACTTCATGTTTGCATCTCCATCTTGAGACACCGAGGGCAGATCCGGGTCGGCCTAACCGAACCCAGTAGATTAGCGAACGGTTCGGTCACCGGTGACATTTCTGGGTCGGTTCACGGGTGAGCCGAAACGGGGTGTTACATCTATTTCACTTTTAGGAGAGACTCTGCCCATTTTATTTTGAAAATTAACTATTTTCTTTAACTTCCCATTTGCTTGATTTATTTGAATGATTGTTTGCACATAATAGCATGCATGTAGGACAATGTTAGAACCCAAGTATCTCATCCATGTTTTGCATGTCGCATCACTATCTTGAGATGCCAGAGGTAGATCTGGGTCGGCTTAACCGAATCAAGTAGATTAGGAAACGATTCAGTCACCAGTTCTGAGTTGGTTCATGGGTGAACTGAAATGAGGTGTTATAAACAAATGTGACAATCAATTGAGTTGACCTGAGTTCAACTTAATTGAGTAATCGTTATGCACACCACCAAAACTTTTCCCACTTTTCTCTACTTTGAATTTGATTGGCTTAGAAAAGTAGTCGTGTAAGAATGACCAATGTGGCAAATTTAACGAGTCAATTACAATCAAGGTGGTGAAAAGTGGAAAAAGTTTTAGTGGGGCACAAAAATTTTCTAACTTAATTAGGCCAACTTTGTGTAAAACCCACGATTGAGTTAGGGTTTTATATTCAAGAACTCGGTCGGGTCGACCATTATTTTTCGAGTCGAGTCAGTTTCAGAACACGTGTACTTAGCCGACGCTCGGTCTCGTGTATGAGCCATGAGGGTCATGTGCATCCAAGTATATGATGATAACGTCATGGACACAGCAGAAAAGAATGAGTTATCAGAATATATGAGAGTATGCAGTTCATTTTTTTATTATGATATATAATGGATCGTAGAATTAGTTTTAAGCCCTTTACCGCGTTAGGACACGTTACGGGCATTTTGTGTGGGTTGATAGTTCAAGAGCATATCATTATGATTTTTTGAGTTGTTTGATTTTACGGGATTTTTCCCGATTTTTATGAATTTTTTAGGATTTAATAAGACTAAGTTATTATACTTGACTCGAGCCGGAGACGAGTCAAGTCTTAATTACAAGTTTGCCACCACACACACACCCCCCGACCTTTCCTTTCTTCTTCCCAAATCCGTTGCCGCACGCCGCCCCTGTTCGCGCGCCACCGCCGCCACCACCGACGCCCCCTAGACGCCGATCGACGCCACCCAGCCCGGCCAAGGCGCCGCCCCGCCGCCCCGACAAGGCCCGGCCACGAGCTGGCCGCCGCGACGCGAGGAAGCCGTGCCTTTGTGTCCTGCTTCCGTCGCCAATTGCGCAGCCGGGCACCGTCGCCGCCGCGATCCAGCAGTCGCCTCGGTACCCTCAACCCCTCAGCCGCCTTTCCAAACCGGAGCGGAGGCCATCGCCGGCCTGGCCGGCTGGATCTAGCGACCCATCGCCGCCACTCCATATTAGCCTTTTCCGCCGACCCATGGCCGAGCCGGTTCCAAGGGTACCCAACACGACCACTTTCCGGCCAGTAGACGCCGCCGGCGATTGTCACAGGAAAACCACCGGAAGTCGCCGGAAAACCACCAGTAGCTTCCGGAAAACTGTCAGAAAATCGGAATTTCTGGAATTCGCTGGAATTCACTGGATCTTCCGTGGAGCTCACCCAGTTGGACTCGATCGAACGTCGAACGCCGATGAGCGCCGAATTGGAGCTCCGAGACGCGCGACGAAGCCCTAACCGTCGCAGATCGTTGACGACGTGAGGTATAATCACCTCCGATTTAATTAGTTAAAATTGAGATGATTGTTAGCATAACACGCTACAACCGAGTAGTTGTCATGATGAATATTAGCACAGTATGCTAGATTTGATTAACTGTTATGAGTAATGCTAATTATGAGTGAAGGGATGATTGTATGATTTGAGTAATTGCGAATGAATAGTAAGTGATCTAATGAGGTAGATCGAGTCTCAGCATGATTAGTGATCTAAGAAGATGAAGTAAATATGAGCATGCTAATCTAGTGTGATGTAAAAATACAGTAAAATTGTTATGAATAGGATTAGTTAGAATTATTTTTCATACTTACAATTATTTGATTGTTGATTGATGTTTATTGGGTTTGATGCATCATTTAGTTAGCGGGCGTTAGTATTTAGTTTTGATGTGTAGGTACGGAGTAGGAGCTCCCCGCCTAGGCGCGATGACACGCTTGGAGCTTCTACCAGGTCTGTTAGGACTTCTCTCTGATTTTTATGATCTTTTCTATTGTATGTTTGATTTATTGTCTGCAGGACGGGTTAAGTGGCGTTTTATCGGATCCCACTTAACTCGGGCCATTTAACCGAACATTTTCCGGATTAATAACCCCTCGAGGATGGGATCCCTCGAGGTTGATTTCGAAAACAAGATCCACCAAAAGTTGCATTTTGGCCTATTATATAACTCCCTACCCAAGCCTATATATATATAGTTTTCGCGTTTTTGTGAGACGAGAGATAGAGAAATCGACTGCACGTACCATGCAGAGGATGCCGTGACAGTCAAAGCGGGCTCTAGATTAGTGCCAGCGGACTGTTCCATTCCCGAGGGATCCTGACAACTCCGCGTTTGAGTTCCTCACACCCGGAGAACGTGGAGGTTTACGGGTATTGTTTAGTACAGCGTATGTCCGGACTTGTGGTTCAAAGGGTACTAAAGGCGACTGCCTGAGAGTACTCGGCCTTCGTGCTCAAGGCCAGGAGAAATATGGAGGTAAGGAGAGGGCTTAGGATAAAGTTTCACGAGAAGTACTGAAAAAGAAGTGCCGAGAGCAGCACAGTACCAGCAGCAAATCAGTAAGTTCGGGATGCTACTGGGTCTGCAGCCCAGTGGCTCCTCAGTAGTGCCCTTCAGAGTGTTCACGTGGAATATATGTTGTTTTCTTTCATATGAGAGTTTGTTCTCATAGCCAGTTTGTTATAGTTATTTTCTTTTCGGACCAGTAACGCTTGTTACTGACGTTTTTCCTATATATATGTAGGTGATAAGCACGAGATGGATGTGCCGGCCAGGACGGAGGAGCAATAAGGTCTTCTGCACACACACATTGGGTGATTGAATGTTTAATGTTTTGTTTATGATGTTATTTTATAAACATGTAATGATTAAATATTTGAGGCATGACAATGACATGAAATGAAATGATCAGAGTAGCGCAACAAAAGTGTGATGGGTTAGGACCCAAAGTTCAGAGAATGATGAATATAGTAGATTAGAAGTCTGTGTGAATGCTAGTGTTGCTATGCGTATATAAATTTGAATATATGATTTTGATAGGGTGGCCCCTAATTGCATTTTTAGGGGAAATTATGTCCCTTTCGTTT
>JAURVB010004049.1:0-115508 GCA_033002965.1 Piper betle
AGACCTTGACAACAGGGTAGGATGACAAAAATATATCATTGTCATTCAATAACAGGACAGAAGATTACAATCCAAAAATGCACAAAAATTACAATGACAATGTTTCCCAACATCTACAACCATACATTATATAAGCCCACAAAATCTTATTGCATGGAATCATTGTTACAATTGCTATGAATATTTTTACATGTCGTAGAATAATGACCTCTCTCATTACAAAGACTACACATCCATTTTTTGTCTGAGATTGAGCAACTTCGTATCCAGCCTTCAATCTTTGACTATTCTTGGGACGACCTTTAGTACGCAACTGAGAGGGGTCACGTACTACTATTTGGGGAATATGCTCCATTGAAGTTGCAACTTGTCTCTCAACAGACTCGTTACTTGTTTTTACTCTCAATGAAGATGAACTCTCAATCGCATCAAGCTGTTCAACCAAATTTTCTAAAAGTGGTAATGCAAAATGATATCGCTCATCTGAACTTGTTCCCAAATCTTGCAATCAGATAGTCATATTCCGAAATCTCCATATTTGCAATGGGGTAAGTGGACTTCTAGAGGAATGAACGAGGTTGGTATCCTCACTTCGGCTTGAATAACAATATCTAGCTTTAATTGTCCAACGGTATAGCACATATTGACTTGGAATTTTGCAGAGTTGTTTCTTATGAAAAATTTTCAAAATGTGCATACACAAAATTCCTTCGCTTTCAAATTTCTTGCAACTACATGTGACATTCATTTGTCCACAACTTTGGTATGCAACAACATGTTTTTTAGCAGCATCATCATGTGGAAACACTTCATATTTTGTTATTGAACTCTCCTCACCGATTTTCTTGCAAATGCATCCTTGGCTCCTTTTCAATTGATCTTTAAAAATTTCAAAATTTGATCTCGTGTACATAGTCCCAGCTTCAGCCTCAAGAGGAGAGTATCCGCATAGCACAGGCTTGGAATTCAAAGTCTTAAAATCCTCTTGTTCCTCGTCAAATCTACGAGATTGTAGCGCTCTATCATACTGCCTCACAAAATCTGCCAGTGGGGTTTGTGAATGCACAAATCCATCAAAAATGAATTCATGCTCTCGCTTCTTTGGCTCGAAGTCATACCTGCAAAGAAATTATCCCTCATGTATATAGATATCCAATGGTGTCTGACATCATACATGGAGGATAACCAACAGTCTTTATCCAAATTGTATTTTTCTTGCATAATCTTCCATTTCTCCTCAAACTCAGTGATTGTATCACTTCTATAAATCCAATCATTATATTCTTTCTCAAATTCACTATGGTTGGACTTCAAATGTTTTAGATGGATCATGGCATTATTAGATATGTGCCATGAGCAAAACCTGTGATGGCTTCTCAGAAAAACAGTTGCAATAGCCTTTCGCATTGCTCCATCTTGATCTGTGATAATAGAAGTAGGTGTTTTTCCCCACATACATTTTAACCATGTCTTAAACAACCAAGTGAATGTTGCCTCTGTCTCATCAGCAAGTAAAGCACAACCAAAAAGGGTAGATTGCCTATGGTGATTAATACTAGTGAATGGAGCAAACGGCATGGAGAATGCATTGGTCTTATAAGTTACATCAAACACTATCACATCGCCAAAGTTCATGTAAGATGCCCTTGATCTCCCATCAGCCCAAAAACATTTTGGGTCGTTCCATTCTCATCTAATTCAATTTCAAAGAAGAAGTCACTGTCTTTCACATTTTTCTCTTGAAAGTACTTGATGACACTTAAGCATTGCCGCCCAACATCATTCTTACGGGTGCTTTTCAGATGGTTGATGCAAGATTGACGCGTCACTCTGTCTATGTCGACGCCATTGGAAGTTGCAATCAAAACTTTAGAGATGGCTGATGGTCTCATTCCTGTTTCATGCAAGTGAATCAATCATATTTTTGCAGGATTCAGACAGCCGACTATGAGACCAAAGCTTTGCAACCTTCGTTGGAGTTGAGAAGTTATGACTATGAATGTCCATAAAATCATCTACTTTCCACACCCCACACTTGCTTAGATGTATTCTCATATAAGCTTTGCAATCTTCTCTAGTCTCTCTACGCCTTTTAACTTCTCTCCCCATCTTCCTCTTGTCATTCATATCTATTTTACCTTCTTTCGAACATACAAATTTGCGACATGTGATACAGTTTGTCTTTCTCGATCGATAAAATTGTGCCTTTCGAATGCCAAACCCTTGTCTTCTTGCATATTGGTTGTAAAAATCATATGCATCTTTTTCTGACGAGAATTCCATGCCCAAACAAGGGGTCATATTTTCAAAGCATTCGGATATTTTTTCGGCTTCACCTTCAGCTTCTATTTTGTCAAAATCTTCACCACTCTTGTCTATTTCTTCAATTTCCTCACAATCTTCTTCTATAATCCGAATTCCATGTTGAGTCAACCACAAATCGTGTATTTGATCTCCCTTATCTTCCATTGAACTACCGGTAGGTTTGACGTCACCATATCTAATGCTGTTATCTTCTTCCATCAGATAATTAATGCTGCTGTCTTGATTACAACCTAAACCTACTACTGGAAAAGGAAATATGTTAATTGTTCATTACCAGGATATAACAGATACAATGAAACATCAACAAAATCATTATAGATGTACATAATTTTAATTCATAAACCTACTCTAAAACACAGGCCAACTAAGCCTCATTAAGAAACTAATCCATTCATGGACTAGCTAGGCACAACAACTTATTATATATAAACGTATAAACTGCATGACATAGCGTCGAGGATGAATAACATAAGCGTCGATGAATAACATAAACGTATAAACTGCATAACATAAACGTATAAACTGCAACACCGGACCTCCTGCGAGAAGGCCGGCAACCCAATGGTGTGGTGAAGAATCCGAAAGTCCGAGGTTGAAGTCGCCGGCTGGAAACAGAGGAGGCGATGCAAACGGGCGGTGGAGTCGTCCAAAATACTGCAGCTTCAGAAGACGTAGCCGGCATCGGTGGAGTCGATGGAGGCGATGCCAAATGTGGACGTGGTAGCGGCGGAGGGGGTGGACTGCGCGGTGTGTTTGGAGGACTGTCGTTGGCGGGAGAAACAGAGAAAGCTCTGTCCTCGGAGGTGTCTAAATAGCTGCACCTTCAGATGACTTAGCCGGGGTCGGAGGCGTCGATGGAAGCGATGCCAATGGTGGACGTGGCGGCGAAGGAGGGGTGGACTGCGCGGTGGGCTTGGAGGACCGTCGCTGGCGGGGAGATGAAGCAGATGAAGCGGGAAACCGAGTTAGGGGAGAAGAATGAGTTTAGGTGCATGGGGTAGTTTTGTAATAAAAACTTGACTCGCTCTCGACTCGAGTCAATATTACGAAATACATGTCGAAAAATATGAAAAAAATTGAGTAAAATACCATAAAATTAAAAAATCAATTAGAACTCAATTATTTTATTTTATGGCATTTTATAGTATTTTTTATATTTTTTGGGATATATTTTATCATATTGACTCGAGTAGGGATCGAGTAAAGCTTTGTAATAAAAACTTGACTTGATCCCGACTATAGTCAATATTAAGAAATAAATCCCAAAAAATATAAAAAAATTTAGGAAAATACCAGAAAAATAAAATAATAGAATTCTATTGGATTATTTTATTTTATGGAATTTTACCCTATTTTTTCATATTTTTCGAGAGGGGTAGTTTTAAAATAAAAGCTTGACTCATTCCCGACTCGTATCAATATTACGAAATACATCTAAAAAAATATGAAAAATAGATTAAAACACAATAAAATAAAATAATATATTAGAACTCAATTATTTTATTTTATCATATTTTACTATATTTTTGTATTTTTGGGATTTATTTTGTAATATTGAATCGAGTCGAGTTCAAGTCAAGTTTTTATTATGAACTACCCCTACCCCATAATCGAGTAAATATTACAAAATAGCATCTCAAAAAATATGAAAAAATAGAGTAAACTACCATAAAATAAAATAATCTATTAGAACTAGGTTATTTTATTTTAGGTTATTTTACTATATTTTTTATATTTTTTGGGATGTATTTTATAATATTAACTCAAGTCGGGAGCGAGTCAAGTTATAATTACAAAATTACCATTGAGCTCCGACCTCCCTATTTCTCCCCTACCGATGATCATCCCCCCTCCTCTGTTTTTGCCGCTCCACTCTGATCGCCGGCTACCTCGCCGCCGCCATCACCTGGACCACCACTGGCCAGTGCCACCAGCGCCGCCCCTCTTTCCCTTCCTTTCCCCTTTTTTCTTTCCCTTACCCTATTAGCCGCCCCTCTCTGCTCTGTTTCTTGAAACGTTGGGCCTCCGTCCAACCGCCACCGCCCCCTTGTTGTCAAGTCACCATCTGTCCAACTTGAGGTGCCATTTAGGAACGAGGCAGCCATTTTTTTCGTAATACAATGCACGGACCTCGGTCGCTGCCGGCAATGCTGGCGCTGGCAATCATCGTTACCCCTGGGTGACCATCCCTAGCCCTGTCCTGCCCCTTCCCGATTCTTTCCCAAGCCTAGACTACCCCGGGTGACCCAAGGCTGTGCTGGCAAAAATAGGGGTTGGCGGCGATCAGCGAGGCAACGTCCGAAGCGGGAGTAGGGGTGTTGATGTTGGTTGGTTGGGTTATTTTCAGCCATTGGATTCAATCCAACGGCTGAAAAGAAAATTGAGCACGAGCCAAGATGGTTGTGCTCCATTACAGTCACCCTTTCTCCCTATATATATATATATATATATATATATATATTTGTTAGAGATAAGGAGGTACGTGGATAGTTAGTTGAGATAATCATGTATATATCTTGGATAAGGATAGGAAGGTTGGGAAGTTGGAGGATTTTGTGGAGATTTTGTACGTTGGGGATTGGACGCTCCTACATATAAATAAATAAATAAATAAATGTATATATATATATATGTATGTGTGTGTATATGTATATATATAGATGGGTCGTCCGTCTGCCACCATCGCCACCCTCTTCATGCCAATCCATATCCCTCGTGTTCATGTCACTTTCTCTTTGCACGGTACTTCGTCTCGCTGCATTCTTCTTTTTTGCCTAGATTTAGATCAGGCCACATGCATACATAGAGCCAAAAATTTTCATACAAATGGTAATGATTGTTGGGGTATAAGTGTAGCAGTCTCGGATTTGTCGGGAAATTTCTTCTCATGCATGTGGTTGTGAGTGCATGCACACCTTGGTGTACTGCAAAGTACGACCTTTGCTTTGCACGAATTTTCTTCCCCATCTATTTTTTTCTGTTCATTAGTAACTAATTTATTTAATTTTTTCAGCTGTATTGGTGTTAATTAGCAAAGTAACAAATGAATGATATTTTAAATAAATTATATAACTTGATATTATTAAGTTAAGATATTAAAAATGTGAGTGTTGGAGTTAATTGTGTAAGTGATACAAAATTATAACCATTATTGTTTAACTATTAATAAATTTCCAATCTTGTTTTGTCGCTAATGGATTAATTAAATCATTGTTAATCTTTGTATAATATAATTAGTATTTGTGGTTTATTTCATGCTGTTAATAAATTAAGTATATATAATATTATAAGGAATTTATAAAATAAGGTTAGCATTTTTATTGTGTTTAAAATTAGTATTATGTGATTAATATGACAATCATGATAGAATTATTATTAATCTTTATTCAAGGCTTAACATTAAGCACAAAATAAATAAAGGTGATTATTTTAATAATCGATCAATTAAGATGTGAAATATGGGCTATCAAAATTTTGATAGCCTTAAGCGTTGGACTGTAATAGCATGCTTAACATAAATAACTTCAAACATTTTGTGAGCAATTAATGTAAAATAATTTTACCAATGTAATCCTTAAATTATGATAACATAAATTATTTTAAATAATTTAATGGAGTGGGTTAACAAGTATTTATTTAATTAATATAGCGGCTGGGAAGTTTTTTCAGAATTTGATTAACAATATGACAGCCAATAGATGTGACCTTAGGAACTTGTAAGATTATTATGATTAGTATACAATTATTATAAAACTTTAGCAGTTATTAAATGAATTTATTTTGGTTATGGAGATATAGTTGATTAGTTGTTTTATGAAGTGGGTAATTATACATTATTCTTTTCCTATTGAGAAAACTAATTATGAGCATTTAGTTCTACGTATTTTAATTGTGACTTAAATTGCTGAAATTAAATAATAATGTGATGTGGATTATTAACCACCTTATTGATTTTTGAGTTAATCTTGATAACTTCAAAGCTTTAATATTTAAAGTTTTGCACAGGGTGTATTGTCAAGTTTTAGTCATGGCATTGCATTCATTCAACCATCATGCGCCGAGCACAATCAGGGTCAAGGAATTGACTCAGTCCGACACAGGCCACACTTAGTCCGACACGGGCCACACTTTTAAAATTATTTGAAAGATAAAATACCTGCCCCCATGCCAGAAGGGGTGATAGGGCACAACGTCACAAGTCGGCTAATTATGCACTTGTGATACCGAGAGGACGAGTCAATGGTAAATATCGGTAACTACAGGCCACGGGCCACATAACGTATGTGCACATACATGGGATTGTAGCTAGATGGGGTGGCCACCCCTTCCAACATAATTGGAGCTCATCATAGGCTCATAATCACTAAAAGACTTGATAAATAATGAAATGGAATATATTGACTTGTTTTATGTAATTATACAACTTAGTGGTTTTATCATCAACACGGTTTGTGACCGCAGGTATGCAACTTTAGACTGATGGTTAAGGGTGTGGATGGTGGTTCCCTTACCAACCCAAGTTGGAGGATTTAATAAATAAATTGGACTTCCCATTTATATTATTTGAGTTATAAGTGTGACTATGGGAAACGATTGAAGGCTGTGGGACTTGCTCTTGCATAGTTATTTTACCATATGTTATTGTTGCATGTTATATTTAAAATAGAATGATTTATTTTATGGTCAACAAATTCTTAGAGATATTTGAAATTTTGTGTTATAATGCATGTGCTTTTAAATTTTTATTTTTATATCTTCTCTACATTTGGGTAACCCCGACTCAACTAAGGTGGGTTGTTACACAAATTCATGGGTTTGTATAGTCCATAAATGTAAATAATCATACTGAGATTTATAGTCGATATTGGGCATATAATATTTGGTTCAACCGGTGTTCAATTTGATTCTAAAATTATAATAAAACTATTAAGAATATATTTTGTCATCAATATTTTATTAAATATCAGTCAAAATATTGTGATTTTCAACAAAAAAACCGAGACTTTGTAAAAGCTTCATTTTAAAAAGTGAAGTACTGATTAAAAAGGTACTTGAATTGAAGGTGATACACTGTATACCGTGTACAATTGGGTGGTAGGATATGTTTTATTTAAAACTGTGGTATAGACACATTAATTATTTAGCACTTTAAAATAAGTTAAGAGTTATCTGAATTAATATCTATATGATATTTAATTTATTAAAAAATCTAGTTATAGTTTTCGAGAGGTAACAATTCGGTGATTAAGATTGCCACATATTGACTTGATCCAGTTAAGATATGATGCATTGATGTCTGGTGGGCTCCTTTATAGAAAAACTTAATATTGAGTGTCTCTGATTCACTAGATACTTATTTTCCTATCATGTAGAAATTTTCATCTGATTACTAATGGAAATTCATTAAGGCGCCATTTGTTTGGCATTGAAAAGAGTTATAATTTATAAAGAGTTATATTTATGATGTAAATATGAAATATTAAATTTCTTTGGAAAATTTCCTCTTATTTGTGTTTTCAATAAAAAACAATGGATATGAACTTTTAATGGGAATTGTTTTTTGCATTAATACCATATATTTCTTATAATTTTCATTTATTTTATTAGGCTAAATAAATAAAGTTTAAATGTGAATGCTTGACTTCATTTAGAAGCCCAACAACATTTAAGATAATGATGGGTGCGTAGAAGTGGGAGTAAAGTCTTCTATTCCCACGGTACGCGTAAATCTATGATCTCCTTTTCTATGATAATATACAATAAATAATCGCTTGCCTTATTAAAATTAAAGTTAAGATATAGCCTTTTGACTAAAGTGCGGCAATAATTTTCATTTTTGCATGACTTGCCTGTTGACGCTCTTTGTACCAACTATGCCCGTGCTTACTATTTTCTGTTTTTTTCTGTTTGTTTTTGTTCTTTACCATGTGGCTTTATATGGTCTCATATGTGCGTGTTTTGCGGGGAGCGAGAAAGTCATGTTCTTTAGACACGTCTTTCTTGAGTGGTTGGAAAATTAATCCAATTGACTTCCTGTGCTCTTATAAATTATTTATTGTGTTCGTGCTACATTTAAGATGAAGCTTCTCCTTGCTCTTCAAATTATTCAAGTTGCCATAATTAATCTCTTCTTCTTCTTTCTATCATCCAAATTTGCCATTTTTTGCTATAAAAGACTCACTTCAGATGCTGGTTTGCCTTCTTGCTATAAAAAAATAATCACCTCAGACCCAAATGGAGCACTGAAATCGTGGAACTTTTAATATGAAATATAAAATTTCTTTGCAAAAAATTTCCTCTTGAATTTTTTATAAAAAAAATGATGGATATGAACTTTTTATTAGCATATATATATTTTATATTTTTCATTTCTTTTATTATGATAAATAAACAAAGTCTAAATGTGAATGCTCAATTTCCTATATTAGATTGACGATAAAGACTAGCATATTAAGGTGACGTTGACTTCATTTAGGAGCTAGTCAAGTCAAGCTCATTAATTAAACATCAAGTGAACTAGCTAAAGAGAGCTACCTTGAGAGCAATCCTTATGTAATTTGCAAGTTTGTAAAGATTCATATGACATTCACACTTTTCTCGTTCTGCAATCACGAGCAGCTAAAACAATGTACAAACATTTTTGCGTAGATAAAATTTGTCGTCTTTCATCATAGTAAACATTATTATTCAAATCTGCTTCTTTGCTTTTTGATCAGAAGTCATTAATTTCTGAGCAAAAATTTGTAGTTTTAATCTAGGCTATTGCTATCTATATCTACTATTATTAAAAAAAATGGGAACGAAAAGTTGACCCTCATAGAAAGAGATTCAAATAAACAAAATAAAACATAATAAAAATTATTTTAAACTATGACATTATTTGATGAAGCCTATAGGTAAAAGAGTCAGAATTTATTGTAAGGCCTTACAACCCTATCTGTTACGCCCTATGGCCCTTAATTAAGTACTGATACCACTTGTTGGGCCCTTTGGGCCCGTACCTAAGCGCCCTTTGGGCCCCGTACCTAAGCTCTAAGCTCTAAAACCACTGTTGGACACTTCGGGCCCTGAAAGGGACTTTAAACAACCAAAGGAAACTCGCAATAGGTGTCACGGGCCTCTCTTAATCCAAAATTTAACTTAGAATAAGGCTTTCTCATTAGCTTATATACAAGTCACCAACAACCTCTACGACCGATGTGGGATAAACCCAACAACTCCCCTTCACACATCGGGCGTGGCCCGAAACTCATCACCGTCTAACAACTCCCCTTAAATTAACCATCACCGCCTTGGCAAACCTGGCCCTGGCAAACTCGCAAACTCCCCTCAAATTATCAAACTCCCCTCAAAAACTCCCCTCAAATTATCAGGTGGAACCATGAAGGAATATCAAACTCCCCTCAAAAACTCCCCTCAAATTATCAGGTGGAACCATGAAGGAAACAACAACAATCGATGTAGGCAAACCCGGCCCTTAATTAAGCTCTGATACCACTTGTTAGGCCCTATGGGCCCTTAATTAAGTATTGATACCACTTGTTGGGCCCTATGGGCCCATACCCAAGCTCCAAAACCACTGTTGGACCCTTCGGGCTCCCGAAAGGGAATTTAAACAACCAAAGGAAACTCGCATTAAGTGTCACGGGCTCTCTTAATCCAAAAATTAACTTAGGAATAAGGCTTTCCCATTAGCTTATATACAAGTCACCAACAACCTCTACGACCGATGTGGGATAAACCCAACACTATCAAGTTAAGATATAGCCTTTTGATTAAAGTGCGGCAATAATTTTCGTTTTTTGTATGACTTGCCAGTTGACGCTCTTTGGTTTTGTACCCACTCTGCCCGTGCTTCTTTTGTACCCACTCTGCCCTATTCTTACTATTTTCTGTTTTTTCAGTTTGTTTATGTTCTTTACCATGTGGCCTTATTTGGTCTCGTACATGCGTGTTTTGCGGGGAGCGAGAAAGTCATCTTGTTTATGTTAGGGTTTTAAACACACAAAATAACCAAACACAATATTGAGTGTGTAACAAGGCAAACCAATAAAAGATAAAAGATAAATGACACACAAATTTAACATGGAACCTTCAAAATAGAATGGAAACCATAAAACCATCCACTATAATCAAATAATGGGAACACACTTCGGGATTCATCTCCAATTGGGATACACATCCAATTGGGAACACTCAACGGATAAAGACGGTAGGCTCTCCCCCTCTAAGAGAGAGAGGGAGAACTTCACCGTAAAACTTCACAATGAAACTCAATAACACACATTCTTCAAATTATATTCATTTCAACTCTATTTCACTCGAAACTCAATAACACACATTCTTCAAATTATATTCATTTCAACTCTATTTCACTCACAATACAACTACATATATGTAGGAAAAGAAAACCAGCCTCTAGATATTAAGAGCCAAACACTAAATATTCAATGTCTTCAACAATTCTTCTCGAATTCTTCATAACTTTTAGAATAACTTCATGTCTTTACGATTCTCCATGTAATTGCATGTCTCTCACATTCATCATGATGAGGGACTCCCAACACTTTAGACACGTCTAATTTTGGCGAGGTTATCAGGGCATGTAAATCCTTTTAAAATATGTCAGCATTTGATTTTCTAAAACTTACATACCTCTATTTGATTAAGAATTTTTTAAGATTGAATTCACTTATAAAAAAATATTTTATTTTAAATTGGGTTATTTTATGTAAATATATTTTTTTAATTAGGATATGGCTTTAATTTTGCTCTTAGTTCCGAGTTAAATATCAATATTTAATTTGAATTTATGTCTCTAAAATTCAACAAATTTATAATTAGTTATAATGAAGTAGTTGATAAATAAATACTTCGTATATTGATTGATGAATAGTAAGTATTAAGTAGTATCAAATAATATATCAATTTGGGTAGACATAGTCAATAAACTATTAATTATAATAAAGTAGTTGATAAATAAATGGTTTGCACATTGATTGATGAATAGTTAGTATTAATTAGTATCAAATAATATATGAATTTGGGTTTAGACATGGTCAATAAACTAATAATATTTAATCGATACTGGTTAATAGGTAAAACACTATTAGTAGTCAAATAATGCTTGGTGTTTTGCGAGGAGGGAAAAAGCTAAGAATTGATGAATGGTTAGAAAATTAATCCAATTGACTCAAAGAAGACTTTGATAATGTAACTATTTTTTTTCAAATTTACAATATTTATATTTTTAGAAATGGATTTCACTTTTTAAAAAATTCAATTTTAAATTGGATTATTTTATTTAAATATTGTGTTTTTAAATAGGATATCACATTAATTTTGGTTCCAGTCATGAGTTAAACATCAATATTTTAATTTGAATTTAAGTATCTAAAATTTAATTAATTTATAATTTGAATTTTGATTGTTGAATTGCTTGGAAATTTATATTTTTAATCAGTTATAGCAAAGTAGTTGATAAATAGTTTGTATGTTGATTGATGAATATAGAATCTCAATTGTTAATTTGAGATGTGTGAAAAGAATGCAAGTGCCACCTTAAAAACCTGTCCAAAATTTAAATTGAACGCCAAATTAATAATGAAACTTCTCTTACATTTACATCACAAAAACACCATGAGTCATGAAGGAGCATTATAAGTTTATAATAACACACAATGGATTTTGTAAATAACTTTATTTTTTATTAATGGGTTTGCTATATTTTGATCATGGACCAATAATTTAGAGAAACTGTGCATGTTTTTAGTTTTTAAAATTGAAATCTAATAAATTAATCCAATTGACTTGAAGAAGACTCTGATATTCTGTTGTGTGCTCTTATAAATTATCATCTCATTGCCATGTTTTTGCAATTCATGCATATTAAGATGAAGCTTCTCCTTGCTCTTCAAATTATTTTCTTCTTCTTCTTTCTATCATCCAAATTTTCCATCTCACTCACTTCAAATGCTACAGATCGGTTTGCCCTTCTTGCTATAAAAGAACAAATCACCTCCCACCCATATGGAGCCCTGGCATCCTGGAATGATTCTTTGCATTTCTGCGATTGGAATGGAGTCTTGTGCAGTCGTCGACACCGGCGTGTCACTGGGTTGGACTTTCGGTTCTTCAATTTCAGAGGAACACTCTCGCCTTATATTGGTAATCTGAGCTTTCTTAGATACATCATCCTTGAAGAGGTCAACCTACAAGGAGCGATCCCAAGTGAGATTGGTCGTCTATATCGGCTGCGTACATTGGACCTACGCTATAATTCATTTAGTGGAGAGATCCCTCCCAATCTTACAAATTGTCTTTCTCTTGAAGATATGTATTTGGGTGGTAACAACATGACAGGGATAATCCCAAATCAGTTGGGTTCCTTGCCAAGGCTCAAGGCACTCTATCTTCATGGAAACCAACTCACAGGAAGCATTCCTTCGTCACTTGGAAACCTCTCTTCTCTTACTTCTCTTAGTCTATCATCTAACAACCTACAAGGAGCGATCCCAAGTGAGATTGGTCGTCTATATCGGCTGCGTGAATTGGACCTAAGGTTCAATTCATTTAGTGGAGAGATCCCTCTCAATCTTACAAATTGTCTTCCTCTTGAAGAAATGTATTTGGGCATTAACAACATAACAGGGAAAATCCCAAATCAGTTGGGTTCCTTGTCGAGGCTCGAGGCACTCTATCTTCATGGAAACCAACTCACAGGAAGCATTCCTTCGTCACTTGGAAACCTCTCTTCTCTTATTTCTCTTAGTCTAGGATATAACAATCTTAATGGGACACTTCCCATTGAGCTTGGCCATCTCAAGAGCTTAACAGATTTCAGTGTGAGTTCAAATCAAATATCTGGCACCATTCCAGATTCAATTTACAACCTTTCTGACATCACATACTTTGCAATAGAGGAAAACAAGCTGTCAGGGAAGCTTCCACCAAATCTTGGCATGTCAGCTACTCCCTAATACGGAAATCTTTAAAGGTCGTTCAAATAAACTAGGAGGGTACATCCCAGTTTCTCTTGCTAATGCGTCCAAGCTTGAATACCTTTCATTGTCCCACAACGAATTCAGAGGATTCGTACCACATTTCATGGGATGTAACCAAAAGTCGGGCCTATGGATTTTAGATTTGAGATCCAACCAACTGGGGAGTGGGGGCACGAATGATGACATGAGCCAATTCATTCCTTCGCTTGCGAATTGCTCTCTTAACCTTCTAACACTAGCCCTTGGTGACAATCAACTCTCAGGAGGCATTCCTGATGAAATTGGGAAATTTAACTTCCTTAGCGTACTACACTTGACTGGTAACAAAATCGCTGGAAAGATTCCACCAGCTTTGTGCAATATTGCTCCATTGAAGGAACTCTACCTGGGAAACAACCAACTGGTGGGTGCAATTCCAGATTGTCTTGGAGATACTTTGAATCTTACCCATTTAGACCTCTCTCAAAACAAGCTATTAGGAGGAGACATGGCATAGGAATATGCCGTCATAATGCCAGATGCATGCAGATCACCAAGCTTAGTGTATATTGTATATAATATATATATAGTTATTATATATACAGCTCAAATTACATGTATCTTTTCTCTATCAAAGCTGAAATTAATTATGCCCTTTCTCTTTCAGAGTTCAAATTTTTGTTATGGGGATTGATTGCATGGTAGTGGAGCTGGTTTGTTCTTGGGATCATATTAAAATTTTGGCTTAAGGTTGGATTCATGTTTAGTTATCTGCTAAGTATGGTTGAGCTGAATTGGTTTTTGCTTAAATAAATTACTTGTCTACCACAGAGCTAATTTTGCATGTTTTATCTTTTATTGAGAGCTTTATGTTTTAATTGATTAAAATCTTCAAGTGTTATAACTTAAGGAAATTAAGTTAATTTTTGTTAACTCATCAACTTTTGTCGTCTTGGATCCTAATGTAACACCCGGCCCAGGCTCTGATTGGGCTGGTGGTTACAATCCCTCTGGCATTTCGTTTTGGACATTGTTCAGATGATACTTTTGATGTTTCAAAGAAACAAGGCATACTTGATGTTGAGAGTGACACTTCTACAATGAAAAGCTGTAATATTTGCCAACTTGCTAAGTCAAGAAAGTTACATTTTGATAGTCATGTTTTGAGATGAAATGCTTCTTTCAGAAAATACATTGTGACATTCGGGGACCAGCTCCCATATCTTCTTTCGAAAATTTTAAATACTATGTTATGTTTGTTGATGATTGCACAAGATTTATTTGGCTTTATCCTCTATATACTAAATCTGGTTTTTACTCTGCTTTCTTATCTTTTGAGATATTAATTGATAGGCAGTTTTCTGGTAAAATCATGACCTTTCAATCAGATGGTGAAGGTAACTTTATGTCCCACAGATTTCAGTCACATCTAGCTGAAAATGGAGTTGTTCACTAAATTTCTTGCCCATACACACCTGAGCAAAATGGGTTTGCTGAAAGGAGGCATAGAAGTATTGTGGAACTTGGACTTGCTCAAATGTTTCATAGCAAAGTACCTCACAAGTTCTGGGAGTTAGTACCTAAACATGAAGGAATGAATGTCATAGGTACTAAATGGGTGTTTAAAGTTAAATACAATGCTGACAACACTGTTGAGAGACTCAAAGCTTGATTAGTTGCAAAGGGATACAACCAATAAGAGGGGATTGATTCTTCAGAAACCTTTTCCCCAGTTGTCAAACCAGCAACAGTTAGATTAGTACTCTCTATAGCTGCTGCTAATCATTGGCACATTCACTAGTTGGATGTGAAAAATGCCTTCCTCATTGGCATCTTGAATGAGATAGTTCATATTTCTCAACCACCAGGGTTGTAAAAACAACAAGTTCCCAACACATGTGCGCAGATTAAAGAAGGCTTTGTATGGCTTGAAACAGTCACCGCGTGCATGGTTTGACAGGTTGAGCCTGTTCTTGTTCTCCCAATGATTTGTGTCAAGTACTGCAGATTAGTCATTACTTGTCATGAAGAAAGGAGCTGATATTGTTGTTCTTCTCCTGTATGTAGATGACATGCTCATTTCTGATAACTCTTCTACTTTTTAACTGATTTCTTACATCATTTCAAGAGTGAGTTTGCAATGAAAGTACCGGGACTGGTGTATTATTTTCTGGGAATTTAAGTTCAAACTACTGAAAGTGGTTTATTCTTGTCTCAAGAACGATATGCAAAGAAAATTCTTGACAAAGCAGAGATGCTTGACTGCAAACCTCTTTCAACTCGAATGGTGTGTTAACAAGAAGCTTGAGAAAACTGTCAAAATCAATGGTGCCCTTTATGTAACGCAATATCCTCTTGACTAGCGCAAAACGAAACTCTGTTGGCTGTTGCATGTGTTGACAAACTGAATTCACAGCAAAGGATAAATCAGGCACTGTGAATGTCAGATATTGCAGGGACCTACTATCTGTCGATATAAAGTGGCATCATGAAATGGTGGAGAGTTTGCCCAAGCTTGTTGTTTACTCAACATTGGACTCTAACTTCAACCAAACTGCTTTTTCTAATTCTGATTGAGCAGGATGTCCACTTACACGAAGATCTACAACCGGGTACTGTACATTTCTTGGAAAGAATAGGATCTCATGGTCAGCCAAGAAACAACCTACGGCCTCACGTTCAAGCACTGAGGCAGAGTATAGGGCGATGGCTGTTACTACAGTCACCTATCTATTGAAAGACCTTCACATTCAGCTGACTGCTATTCCTGTTCTGTTCTGTGATAATTTGACTGCGCTACATATGACAGTGAACCCTGTTTTCCACTCTAGGTCAAAGCTTATCGACATTGATTCTCATTATATTCGAGAGCAGGTTGCTTTTCATCGATTGGAGACAAAACAAGTTTACACAACAGACCAGCTTGCTGACATCTTCGCCAAACTTATACTTTTCAAACCATTTGTTCTGAACTTGCTAAGCATGGAGTTTCTTCGACCTCCAGCTTGCCGGGGAATATTAAGGAGAGCATTGGTAAATGATTTTGAAACTTGAGTATGTAAATTAATGTGTAGTTGATTGATATCTAAGCTGTATTAGTTGCCTTTCATTGTATAGATTGCTGAATAGTTATGCAATGTGTAATATACAAAGGTTGTTTGCCTGATCAATAAACAAGGTTTTTCTCATATGTTTTCACAATGTTCACACCCCCACTCACAAAACTAGTGCCGCCAATGCCGCATGAACTGATCTACAAAACAAGTTAGGCGCCGATGAGCTGAGGAACTAGACATATTCTCCATACCGGCAAGGCCTGCTAAGCTGTTCCTACAGCATGAACAGAGTTGCAATAGCTCTCAATCCAGTCATCCAAAGTTATGAGCTTTTGTAGAAATTTGTTGCCATTTGTTGGTTAATGATATGGGTTTTACACCCCAATCCTTTGTCACAAAAGGGCATACTTCACTTCCTATGTATCTGTATCTTCTTGTTTGTTGGTTTTTAAAGTTTGAGCGGATTCAAACTTGTTGAAGTTGTCATTTGCATCTACCTTTTTTGCAGCCAATTTAGTTTTAAATATTAGCATAGAATGAGCAAATGCCATGGAAAGTATTCGGTATGTGAGTTACCATTTCTGATGATGATAGGTTAACATGCACATGGGGGCATCGTCGTGGGGTAACCTTGTTAAAAAACTCGTTTATGGCATCATTGGGAGATACTGGGAAGGACGATGGTCGGGAAGGTTGCTCAAGTTGCTTGTTAGGGATGATCGGTAGGGTTGCTAATTGTGCGAGCCAAGTTGTGAACATTTGGTGTTCAGTTCAGCTCAACTCGACTCCAAACTTAACATTTAAACTTGACTCGAACTCGAATCCTACAAGTTGAGTTTGAACAAGGTAGTGTTCCACTCGACTCGACTCGATTATAAGTCAAACTCGACTCGTAGCTCGACTTGTTGCTTGACACGAACTCAAATCGACAATATAATATAATAATATAAAAAATATCACTTGCCTATTCAAAATACATTTAAAAATGTGACAAGGGGATATAAATTTGTATTAAAATATACTTATTCGGATTCTTCCCAGCCTCCAATTTCCAATTGTCTCTTTCCTTCACGGCTTCCAAAAGGTGTTTCTATGTCATTTTGGATTATCTAGTTTATAGTTATGTATAAAAAAAATCACACAATTTTATGGAAAAGAAAAAAAAATTAATAGAGGATGCACACTTATATTAAAATTTTCTTCCATGTTTCCTGATAACATGATATGAAAATTACTTATATCAAAGAAAAAAGGAAAGCACTAATTCAAACCCAAAAAATAAACACCTACAAATATACACAAAATAGAAATCAAACATAGAAAATTATGTTTTTTGTAAAAAAAATCAAGAAATTTAAATTGGCTTAGTTCAATTTATTTGTATAGCATTTTATTAGATTTTATTATATTTTATTATATTTTATTTATTATTGTTTGGATTTATTTTATTATTATTGGCTCAAGTAAGGAAAGAGTCAAAATTTATTTACAAAACTACCCTTACATGCATTTTCTCCCCAACCGGAAACGCCTCTTCTACTTCCTCTCCTAGCTGACCTCTTCTCATAGCCGTGCCGTGCCGCCGCCACCACTGTGGCCGACGGGAACTTTCCTCTTCCTCCACCCAGACCGCGGCTTCCCCGGCGTTCCTGCAACTCTTCCTCCCGGCCTTCTTATTATATGCCAAAGACAACAACCCCATCCTCTTCCTTCTTCCTCACCACCCACATTCTCTCAATCCCCACCATGTCCCTCTTCGACTCCATTTGTGCTCACAAGGGTCTGCTTTGAAGTCCGAGAACATATGGTGGCCCAGTTGTGTCTCATGGCATCTGCCACCTGCAACCCCTGCCTCTTCTATCAGAGCCCAGCTTGTTGAAGCCCCCCAAGGTGAGCTTCTTCCCCTGTGTGTGCTTTGTTATTTGGTATGTGCTGGGTTTACATGAGAAACTGAATTTTAATTCAGACAAGGTCATCTATCAACCCACCCGGTGCGAATTTGTTCACTTTGGTTTGTTGGTATGTCATGTTTATATATATATATAAAGAAAAACTTCACTGAATTTGTATTATATGAGGAACTAGATGATTTAGGTAAAAGCTGATTGGATGTAATATCTACTTTGTGATGCTGATACAAAATTGTTGGAATTTCATGTGTGTTAGTTTGCTTCTTCAGGGTACCCAAGGTGAGATTCTTCTCTTTGGTTTAGTGGTATGTCCTGTTCTGTATTGTTTGACTTATTGAATTTTTGCTGTTTATAGGGGAAAACAGTATGATCTATGTAAAAGTGGATTGGGTGTTTTTAGTTTGTGTTGCTGATGACCAATTGTAATAGTTTCATATTAATTTGTTTGATTGTCTAAGATAAGATGTTAGCTATTTTCATTGGAAAAATTTGTTCTTGGGTGCTCCGTAGTGTGACCTTTCAACTGATTGCAAGCTTTTTCTTTGTGTTACCGATGAAAATTTGTAGTAGCTTCATATGTGTATTAATTTGATTATGTTGAAGATGTTGGCATCTTTTTTTACTTTGTAAGATCAGTAGTGACCTTGAATTTCAACTGATTGCAAGCTTTTTAGTTTATGCTATTGATGAAAATTGTTAGTAGCTTCATATGTATATTAATTTGATTTCAAAAATGAAGAAGTTATCGTTTTATTTTCTAACATCAGTGCTTGAGTGCTCTGATGTGTGATCATTTATTTCAACTAATTCCAAGCTTTTCAAATTGTGTTAGTGATGAGAAAATGTAGTAGTTTTGTATGTATTATTTTTTAATGTGGAGAAAAAATTATCTTTATTTTTACATTTATTTTTATTTTTACTTTACAATCAAGTGTTTTGGTACTCTCTAGTGTAACAATTTTGAATTTTTTTCTCTACAAAGCACAAAGCTGGAAATTCCAAATTATGGGTGGCCTCTCTCTATGCTGTCTTTACTTGGGGAGGATCATTTGAAAATAAGAATTACGTTTATTTCTCTCAGTTTGGTGTTCCACATGCAATGATGGATGGCAAGGATGCAAGTTATCATTTGTTGATGTCAGCTACCTGAATCGAAAAGTTTTGACAATAAACTCAGAAGAAGATATTTAAGACCTTCTTTTAGTCTTGTCTAATTTCTACATGCCTAAAAACTTGGTTAATTATTACAAGCACACGATACTAGTCCCATACTTTGACCGCTAATAATTTCTTTACTTCATTTTGCCTCAATTCTCATATTTTATTCACTTATATTTTTCCCATTGATAATGCATTTTAAACAATCAATTCATTGTAAGTTTGATTCTCATTTTCTGTTAATTAATGGTTTTTAAATATCTTGATATTCCGAAGAATTTTCATTGGAGCTTTCTTAGACATTTTAATTTGTGGTCTATACTTGCTATTTCAATACAGAAAAGAAATAGGATTCTAGTATTCGCCCTTGGTGCCGTGTTATAGATATAAGCTTCATTGTCAAAAGATGCATTTCTTGTGATAAAAGTTCCTGTGCAAATAATATCATGCCATTTGGTCAGTCTATTGTATTGTAGCTGGTAATAAGTCCATGCTGATTGTTGTCTTTAGTAAATTATTCCTTTTCAGTTTTATCCATATGCCGAAGCTCCTCAGAGAAAAAATTGTCTTGCTTTATTTGATCAAGGATTTATCATAATTTATGAAAAAGATCTTGCTGTATCTTTGAAACAGATTTTGTGGCTCGTGTTTGCACTCAAGCTCTCATGATTGAACCAAATGGAGAAATAAGATCCATATCCCGCAATCCTTAATTTTTTGGTATGATGGAACTGATATTGGCTGCTCTATTGCAATTGATTCTTCATTATCATGATGATTAAATTTCCATACTGACAAGTTATTTTCTCTGTGAAGTTAGTCCTCCCAATGCAGCTTTACGGAAAATATAGAATGATGGCTTATGTTACCTATTAGAAGCATAATATCACGCATTAAAACATGATGAAATCTGTTCATCTCTTGGGCAATAAAAACCAGTTCATCTTTAATGTCTACTTCTGGTAGTTGTTAACTTGTTATGGCTTTGGTAGTTATTAAAATACGCCTATAAACTTTATTCATTGGGGATGATACTAGAATCCATTAATTCTTTTGGTAAAATTTATTTATTTTTATTTAATCTAACATCTCACAATGGATGATAACTGTTAATTTTTTTCTAGGATGAAGGCTTGATAAAAGCTATCTAAATATGGATAACAACTATAAAATATTGACTTTTGATAATTTTTTCAATTTTGGGTTTACAATTCTATGCATTTTATTTTTATGAAACGTATACTATTGAATGGTGTCGTAGTTATTTTGTACAAAAAATTGAAACATGGTTGAAACTTGAAAAGACCTTTCATTATTGAGTTAGTTTATATAAATATGTTGATAGAGTATTTTTGTTAATTTTAATGTCTATAATTTGATGTTTTCTCCTAAACGAGCTACTTTCGACCTTATGATCGAGCTGGGTTTGAACTCTCAAACAAGCTGGTTTTGAACTCCAAAACGAGCTAATTTCGAGCTTTCAAACGAGCTAGTTTCAAGCTCCTCAAAATTAAATAGTTTAAGAGTATTTAAGCTCTAGTCGAGCTTGAACAACTTAAAAAATATTTGAGTCTATTTTGAGCATATATGTTAAAAACTCTTTCGATATCGAGTTGAGCTTGAACAAACTTCTAGCTATTCGAGTCAAGTATGAGCACAAACTAAGCTCGACTCAGCTCCTCGTTTAGCAGCCATAAATTGATAGGCTGGGTAGGCTTTAGGGAAAAACAAAAACAAAAAAGAAAAAGATTAGAGGTGGACCTTGTTAAGAAAAAGATTTTTATGCCCTTCATTATGTTCAAATTTACCAGAAACACCAGAGAAAGTATAACGTTCCACGGTAACTACCACTTTAATATATATATATATATATATATATATATATATATATATATACATACACACACACACACATACATACATTCATATATGGGTGCTCAATACAATAAAGAGAAAATTAAAGTGAGCTACATCTGATCATAGAGCTTACATTACATGAGTGGGTCCCATAAAATAAAACTTATATCCATAAAAATTAATCTATAAGTAGGAGGTTAATAAAATTTTATCTTTTTGATATCCTGGACCAACCCAACCCCTCCTAATGGGGAAGACCAAGTGAGATAAATGGATATATCAAAAAATAGTAAATTGTGCAAATATAAATCACTTGTAATGTAAATAAATGGATAAATAGATTTTCAACTTATAAGATTAGGTTTCACCAAGATTCGTGAGACATTTCATACTTTATATATAGTTTATTTTTGTGCTTTTCCTTAAAGAATGTATAGTCCATTTATTCACGAAAGCCTACTTAAATATCTAGAATGCCTTTTTTTAAAAAAATTAAAAGTGGAGGTAATGTACTTACCTGACTCCTAATATAGATTAGTGGATCACAAGTTAGGCTTTTCCCCAACCCAATAGGTCACCTCAGCTCCAAAATGACCTAGCCAAGACCCACTATTTCCAAGGCCCCTTAGGCTCAACCACTTAGAGTTTGAACCTAAAATCTCTCTGGACTCAAGCCCATGGTGGCTAACTATGCTCGTTGACCTTGGCCTATTTGTATTTTTGAAGCCAACCAACCACCCTTAATAAAATTGACACGCGATGCATGAACACTCTTCCCAACACCAAGCCCGACTTTAGTGGGTCTTGTTCAGCATGTTAGCCCATAGGTTAGTAACTTGGTGAAAATTCCATGTGAGCCTTAGAGTGTCAGGGGCACACTTGTCCAAATTTCAACTTATTCGGACACCAATTGGTCTGCCCAAAAAATTGCCCGGTTAAGTCTATTCGATGGAACCAAGATATGGGATAATTCACTAAGGGTATATGAAATCCTACACCATAATTAAGGGGTACTTAATGAGATTTAATATTCGATTAATTTAACAACTAAGATAAGTATGTGTCTTATTTGATGTGCATATGTCGAGGCTTTTGCCTTGTTTTGTGTGTCATATTGGTCAATGAGTGATTTGGGTTTCTCATTTTTCAATTGGTTGGTTATACAGAGTGAGCTTGCCAAATCAAGACGATGAGCTCGACTTATGCAGGTCCATAGAACTCTTCTGCTTTACCTCTGATTGACTCCACATGTCAGATTTTAACCAAGTTTTGGGCATAGGACAGCGTCGGCTACATTTTATTGGATCCTTCTAATGCCAAACCATTTAGACGAGTTTTACCATAAGTATCCATCCTCTTAACTACAGCAGAGGTGTGAGTTTTGTAGTTCAGAGAGATGATTAACATTATGTAAAGTCATCCTCTTAGTTGCATGGGAGTGCTCATGTTAGGAGCCTAAATTTAAAAATCTCTCCTATGGTAGTATGATATAAGCATGCATGGTACCAAAACATGTAAGGTTACCTCTCTTAAAGCTCCTTGAGGGTTGAGATCTACTCTCCGTAAAGTTTATACAATAGTAGTCCAACGAATAGCTTTTCGAAATATAACATCGCAGTTCAGTCCGCCCTCTAATTGAAAATGAGATGTTACAACTTGGTGTTGGAAATGACTTGTTGAACTATTAAAATGGCTAACCTTCGAAATGTGTGTTGTATGTACGCATATATTGTATGGTATGATTGTATGCTGATGAATGTATGATCATGGTATGTCTATGTATGGTTACGTTCACTGTACCCCCCATGAGCCGATCTACAACCTTGCCAATAGATATGTTTTTCTTCGTGAATGTGTGGCTTTTATGTGTTTGAGTAATGTATTTTGCGCGGATTCGTATGCATAGCATAAATGGAGGTAAATCAAACTTTGTGGAAGAGTTATTAAGTGTGTGAAGAGATCCACTAGAATTCTTATAAGTTATAATGATAAAAATGTTTAACTAAACCTAGAGTAGTTCTAGAAATAGATCAGAATATGATGATCATCAGATGAAAAGGCAAATAAATTCTCATACAAAATATTACAAGAAATCTATTGATTGATGATCTTCAGACATTGCTGCAAACAATAATCAACATAGAAAAGATATATTTTAAAAAAAAGAGAGAACAAAAAGGGGCCGAACCAGAAAATGGGGGGATAGTCACAATTAGAAAGCAAGTGGGGTGGCTCGTGTAAAAGGTTTGAAGGAAGGAAGAAGATGGATGAGAAGTGCCCTCTTTTTTATCCAGTAGTCGCCGACCATGGCTTGGGGGTCCAAGGAAATAAATCTTATTCTAGATAAAAAACAGCTCTGTACCGTTGAAGTTGTGGCAGGCACCGATGGCACCGTGGTACGGCAGCACGATTGCATGGTGGCACAGCTGATGTTGTCCCCATGGTGTGGTGGATGGTAACGGCAGCTTCCCGGGTAGAATTGGGAGACGCTGAAATTAGGGCTAGTACATGCTACATGCATAGGTTTTTTTTAAGTTTCTAACTGCATCAGAGGATGATTATTTGGACGCATTTCGGATGCAAAAGTATAGTATTAGCATCAGAAATGTAATTTGATGCTAAATTTCCGATGCAATTACTCTGCCATCTTGTATTGTGTGTGGAGATGTGATTGTACTTATTTAGTGTTTTGTATTAGGTTGGCTAAGAACTAATTCAATTTTATTTCTTAATAAACTAAATTTGAGGTGTTACAATTGATGTTACATATTAATTAGAAAAGAGAATTATATCGACTATATGGAATGTGCTGATCTAATTTGCTTTTAATAAAAAAAATTTCTAAGATTACAAAGTTACATAATGTTAAAAAAAAGTTACATAGAGGAGTCAATTAAGATGAATACCTCATAGTCTATGAGAGTTAAACCTCTACTTTGAACATTTTTTTTGTGAGTCCTACATTGTGAAGTTTATCTGGGAAATAAAATATAAATTTTTATCTTCTCCAAACATAAATATAACCTATTTTTTATATTTTAAAATATGTCAATTTAAAAATATTTTTAAATTAATTTTTATCATGATTATTTTGATATTAAGATGGGGTAAAAAATAATAGATTTATTTAAAATTTTTGCAAATTTTTTATTTTTTATTTTTTATTTATCGTTGTAGATTTTGTGTAATGAGAACAACTAAACTGCTCTAAATAAAAACTATAATGTAATTCGTATAAGCATGGCTCTTTTATTTTTATACTAGTCATTGACCAACGTGATGCGCAGCTAAAGCATTTGAAACAAATTATAATTATAATAGATTTGAAAATAAATTCTACTTACAATAACAAAGTATTAAACGATTCGAAATAAATCTTATTTACAATAAAAAGTAATATTTTATGAATAAATAATAAATAATAAAATTATAAAATAATTAGAGGACATGTGACAACATTGTCTTAGAAGTCCTCCATTATATTAGTATAGATTATAGGGTATTTATTAGTTTTATTTTTTTAATATTTTTATAGTAAATTTTTTAAAAAAGAGTGATTGTTAAGGTATTTTGGCAGAGGGATTATTATTATTATTAAATAAAAAAATGTGAGAGACTATAGAAGAAAATGAGAGGGGAAAAAACAGGGGCGAGGCTTGTTTTATATATAAAAAATGTTTTTCTTTGGACAAATTCTTTCTCCCCTCTTCTTCTCCGCAGTCGAGGCTTTTCTTTGGAAAAAATGTTTTTTTCTTCTAGATTCTCTCCTTTATCACTGTACATCTCTATTTTTTCTTCGTTACTGTTTTGTTTTTATTTCTTCTAGGTAACGTCTGGAGAGCGGTGAAGAGGGTGACGCCAGAGATAAGAGGAGGGTGAAGAGGGTGACGCTAATGATCAAACATATAATTAACCCGATAAAATTACTTATTAACCCTTTATTAATGAAATTAAAATAAGGGAAAAGGAGGGCGACCATCTTTTTATTTCTGCACGTCCCCTCTTTCTCTTTTTATTATAATTATTTTTTAACAGGAAAGTTGATTTCTTTTTAGAGAGTAGAGAGTTGGTAGAGAGACAACCAACACATCAAGTGCGAAGTTTGTCTTGATTTGATTTTTTTTCCTTTCTTTTTCTTTGTTTCGAGCGCCACGTTGAAGAGCTTTTTTTTCTGCAAAAACTTATAAAAATCCTTTGCAATTGACTTTTTTTTCTTTACAAATTGTACACTCTTTCATAATTCATTTCTTTGAAATGGAATTGAGCATGGAAATAACAGTGCCCATCAATCTCACACACACACATATATATATATATATATATTCTATGTACAAAATTAACAGTGCAAAATCATGAGAAAGTAGAAGGGCAAGCGAGGAGGCAATACCTCAACTCACTGTTTTTTGACAAGAATGCAGAGGAAGAAAAAATCGAGAGAAGGCAATGAGGGAGGCAATGCCTCAACCTTAGACCGTTTTCCATCCTTTGTCGATGGAGCCTTCTTCTACCTTGTGAAGCCTTGGAAACCTTCTTCTCTGCTTTCTCTTCTTTTTTTTTCAAGTCTCCTCCCTTGCTCAGCCCATTGCTTGGGTTCCCCCAACTTCCATTAATTGCTGGACATGGGGTTTCTGCAACTTACTTCATTTTTCTCCTTTTGCATGAAACTGAATTTTTCATAGGTCATCGCCAAAGTTAACTTCATTTTCTCTCTTTCCCTAGGGCATCGCCAAAGTTGGAGATTGATTTCTGCTAGGTTTTATTGTTGCTAAGGTGTTTAGGGGCCAAATATTCCCCCCCCCCACCTTTTTTATTAGGCTAAATTTAGGGGCCGAACATTCCCCTCCCCTTTTTATAACGAAATATTTAAGGGACAAATACTTTTGTTGCCAGAGATGTAAATGAGTAGGCTGATTCTTGAGAATAAAGACTTGCATGAATGGGTTAAATTTTCAGAACTATTTTTTATTTATCTCTCAATCGACCATTTTGTACCTAGAATAAGGTGCGCTATTTATAATACCAGATAAGGTTTTGCATTATATGTGACTTTCTAGATTTTGCATTATGCGTGACTTTCTTATAGATAAACTCATCTTTTACATAAAGGGACTCCTTTTTTATAGATCAAAGGATATAGAGTATGATGGTCCTTTTTTATTTTTTGTTTTTGATGTATTTTTTAATTTATAAAATGTCCTACTTTTCATCATATCACAATTTTTAGCTACATTTTAATTATTAAATTAGAGTTGATATGACGGCAAATCATCTTTTCTTTCAGCTATTTACTAAAGAATTGTATCTCATGATCAGCCAAGAAACAACCTACGTTCTCACGTTCAAGCACTGAGGCAGAGTATAGGGCGATGGCTGTTACTACAGTCACCTATCTATTGAAAGACCTTCACATTCAGCTGACTGCTATTCCTGTTCTGTTCTGTAATAATTTGACTGCGCTACATATGACAGTGAACCCTGTTTTCCACTCTAGGTCAAAGCATATCGACATTGATTCTCATTATATTCGAGAGCAGGTTGCTTTACGGCGATTGGAGACAAAACAAGTTTCCACAACAGACCAGCTTGCTGACATCTTCGCCAAACTTATACTTTTCAAACCATTTGTTCTGAATTTGCTAAGCTTGGAGTTTCTTCGACCTCCAGCTTGCCGGGGAATGTTAAGGATAGCATTGGTAAATGATTTTGAAACTTGAGTATGTAAATTAATGTGTAGTTGATTGATATCTAAGCTGTATTAGTTGCCTTGCATTGTATAGATTGCTGAATAGTTATGCAATGTGTAATATACAAAGGTTGTTTGCCTGATCAATAAACAAGGTTTTTCTCATATGTTTTCACAATGTTCACAACCCCACTCACAAAACTTGTGCCGCCAATGCCGCATGAGCTGATCTACAATACAAGTTGGGCGCCGATAAGCTGAGGAAATAGACATATTCACTGTTCCAGCAAGGCCTGCAAAGCTGTTCCTACAGTGGCATGAACAGAGTTGTGAGCTCTTGTTACATACCATAGCTCTCAATCCAGTCATCCAAAGTTATTAGCTTTTGTAAAAATTTGTTGCCATTTGTTGGTTAATGATATGGGTTTTACACCCCAATCTTTCGTCCCAAAAGGGCAAACTGCACTTCCCATCTTCTTGTTTGTTGGTTTTTAAAGTTTGAGCTGATTCAAACTTGTTGTAGTTGTCATTTGCATCTACCATTTTTTGCAGCCAATTTAGTTTTAAATATTAGCATAAAATGAGCAAATGCCATGGAAGTACTCGGTAAGCGAGTCACCGTTTCTGATGATGATAGATCAACATGCACATGGGGGCATGGTCATGGGGTAACCTTGCTAAAAAACTCGTTTGTGGTGTCTTTAGGAGATACTCGGAAGGTCGATGGTCGGGAAGTTGCTGAGATTGCTTGTCAGGGATGATAGGTAGGGCTGTTAATTGAGCGAGCCAACTCGTGAACATTTGGTGCTAAGCTCATCTCAACTCTACTCGAAATGTAACATTTAAATACTCAAGCTCGAACTCAAGTCCTACAACTCGAGTTTGAGTAAACAGTGTTTGACTCAACTTGACTCAATTATAACTCAAACTTTACTCAAAATCGACTCGTAGCCCGACTCGAACTCAACCCGATAATATAATATAATAATATAAAAAATATTACATGCCTATTCAAAATACATTTAAAAATGTGACAAAAGGGATATAATTTTGCATTAAAATATACTTCTTCAAATTCTTGCCAGCCTCCAATTTCCAATCGCCCTTTACTTTCACGACTTCCAAAAGGTGTTTCTATGTTATATCAGATTATCTAATTAATAGTTATCTATACAAAAATATCACATAATTTTATGGAAAAGAAAAAAATGTTAATAGAGGATGCACACTTATATTAAAATTTTCTTCCATGTTTGCTAATAACATGATATGAAAAATACTTATATGAAATAAAAAAGGAAAACACTAATTCAAACCCAAAAAAATAAATACCCAACAAAAATACACAAAATATAAATCAAACATAGACAATTATGTTTTTTTAAAAAAGATCAAGAAATTTAAATTGGCTTAGTTCAATTTAATTGTATAGCATTTTATTAGATTTTATTATATATTATTTAGTATTTTTTGGATTTATTTTATTATTATTGACACGAGTTGAGAGCCAGTAAAATTTTATTTATAAAACTACCCTTACATGCCACTTCCAATTCCTCTCCTCGCAGCCCATTTCTTATAGCCGTGCCACGTAGTGCCGTCGCCACTACTGTGGCTAACAGGAACTTTCCTCTCCGACCACCGTCCCGTACCCATCACCAACCTCCTCCACCTGGACCATGGCCAGTGTTCCCTGGCGTTCCCAAAGTGCAACTCTTCCTCCCGGCCTTCTTATAATATACCAAAAACACCAACCCCATCCTCTTCCTTCTTCCTCACCACCCACATTCTCTCAATCCCCACCATGTCTCTCTTTGACTTCTTTTGTGCTCACAAGGGTCTGCTTTGAAGTCCGAAAACATATGGTGGCCCAGTTGTGTCTCATGGCGTCTGCCACCTGCCACCCCTGCCACTTCTATCAGAGCCCAGCTTGTTGAAGCTCCCCAAGGTGAGCTTCTTCCCCTGTGTGTGCTTTGTTATTTGGTATGTACTGGGTTTACATGAGAAACTGAATTTTAATTCAGACAAGGTCATCTATCAACCCACCCGGCGTGAATTTGTTCTCTTTGCTTTGTTGGTATGTCATGTTTATATATATATAAAGAAAAACTTCACTGAATTGTATTATATGAGGAACTAGATGATTTAGGTAAAAGCTGATTGGATGTAATATCTAGTTTGTGATGCTGATACGAAATTGTGGGAATTTCATGAGTGTTAGTTTGATTGTGAGATTCTTCTCTTTGGTTTAGTGGTATGTCCTGTTCTGTATTGTTTGACTTATTGAATTTTTGCTGTTTATAGGGGAAAACAGTATGATCTATGTAAAAGTGGATTGGGTGTTTTTAGTTTGTGTTGCTGATGACCAATTCTAATAGTTTCATATTAATTTGTTTGATTGTCTAAGATAAGATGTTAGCTATTTTCATTGGAAAAATTTGTTCTTGGGTGCTCCGTAGTGTGACCTTTCAACTGATTGCAAGCTTTTTCTTTGTGTTACCGATGAAAATTTGTAGTAGCTTCATATGTGTATTAATTTGATTATGTTGAAGATGTTGGCATCTTCTTTTACTTTGTAAGATAAGTAGTGACCTTCAATTTCAACTGATTGCATGCTTTTTAGTTTATGTTATTGACGAAAATTGTTAGTAGCTTCATATGTATATTAATTTGATTTAAAAAATGAAGAAGTTATCGTTTTATTTTCTAACATCAGTGCTTGAGTGCTCTGATGTGTGATCATTTATTTCAACTAATTCCAAGCTTTTCAAATTATGTTAGTGATGAGAAAATGTAGTAGTTTCGTATGTATTATTTTTTAATGTGGAGAAAAAATTATCTTTATTTTTACGTTTATTTTTATTTTTACTTTGCAATCGAGTGTTTTGGTACTCTCTAGTGTAACAATTTTGAATTTTTCTTCTACAAAGCACAAAGCTGGAAATTCCAAATTATGGGTGGCCTCTTTCTATGCTGTCTTTACTTGGGGAGGATCATTTGAAGATAAGATTTACGTTTATTTCTCTCAATTTGGTGTTCCACATACAATGATGGATGGCAAGGATGCAAGTTATCATTTGTTGATGTCAGCTTACCTGAATCGAAAAGTTTTGTCAATAAACTCAGACGAAGATAGTCAAGACCTTCTTTTAGTCTTGTCTAATTTACATGCCTAAAAACTTGGTTAATTTCGACAAGCACACGATACTAGTCCCATACTTTGACCGGTAATAATTTCTTTACTTCATTTTGCCTCTAGTCTCATATTTCAATCACTTATATTTTTCACATTGATAATGCATTTTAGACAATCAATTCATTGTAACTATGATTCTCATTTTCTGTTAATTAATGGTTTTTAAATATCTTGATATTCTGAAGAATTTTCATTGGAGCTTTCTCAGACATTTTAATATGTGGTCTATACTCACTAATTTAATAAAGAAAAGAAATAGGATTCTAGTATTCGCCCTTGGTGTCGTGCTATAGATATAAGTTAAGCCTCATTGTCAAAAGATGCATTTCTTGTGATAAAAGTTTCTGTGCAAATAATATCATGCAATTTGGCCAGTCTATTGTATTTTATCTGGTAATAAGTCCATACTGATTGTTGTCTTTAGTAAGCCATTCCTTTTCAGTTTTATGCATATGCCAAAGCTCTTTAGAGAAAAAATTTTCTTTCTGTATTTGATCAAGTATTTATCATAATTTATGAAAAAAATCTTGCCGTATCTTTAAAACAGATTTTTTGGCTCTTGCTTGCACTCTGGCTCTCATGATTGAACCCAATGCAGAAATAAGATCCATATACTGCAATCCTTAATTTTTTGGTACGATGGCACTGATATTGGCTACTCTATTGCAATTGATTCTTCATTATCATGATGATTAAATTTCAATACTGGCAAGTTTTTTTCTCCGTGAAGTTGGCCCTCCCAATGCAGCTTTAGGGAAAATATGGAATGATGGCATATGTTACCTATCACAAGCATAATATCATGCATTAAAAAGTGACAAAATCTGTTCATCTCTTGGGCAGCAGAAATCTGTTCATCTTTAATATCTACTTCTGTTAGTTGTTAACTTGTTATGGCTTTGGCAATTATTAGAATATACCCATGAACTTTATTCATTGGGGATGATTCTAGAATACATTTATTCCGTTTACAAAATTTATTTATTTTTATTTAATCTAACATCTCACAATGGATGATATTTGTTAATTTTTTCCCGGATGAAGGCAAGTTAAAAGCTATCTAAATATGGATAAAGGTTATAAATTATTGACTTTTGATAGTTTCTTTCAATTTTGGGTTTACAATTCTATGCATTTTATTTTTTATGAAATGTATACTAATGAATGGCGTCTCAGGTATTTTGTAGAAAAAATTGAAACATGGTTGAAACTTGAAAAAACCTTTCATTATTGAGGTAGTTTATATAAATATGTTAATAGACTATTTTTGTGAATTTTAATCTCTATAATTAGATGTTTTTCTGCTAAATGAGTTACTTTTGACCTTATAATAGAGCTAGTTTTGAACTCCCAAACGAGCTGGTTTTGAGCTCCCAAATGAGCTAGTTTCGAGCTTTCAAATGAGCTAGTTTTGAGCTCCTCAAAATTAAATAGTTTAAGTGTGTTCGAGCTCGAGTCGAACTCAAATAACATATAAAATATTCGAGTCAATTTCAAGCATATATGTTAAAACTCCTTCTATCTCGAGTTCATTTTGAACGAACTCTTGCTATTCAAGTAAAGTTCGATCACAAACTGAGCTCGGCTCGCTCACACATTTAGCAACCATAAATTTATAGGTTGGGTAGGTTTTAGGGAAAACAAAAACAAAAAAGAAAAAGATTGTTATGCCCTTCATTATGTTCAAATTTACCAGAAACACTAAAGAAAGTGTAAAGTTCCACCGTAACTTCCACTTTATATATATATATATATATATATATATACACACACACACACATTCATACTATGGGTGCTCAATACAATAAAGAGAAAAATTAAAGCGGGGAGGTTGATAAAATTTTATCTTCCCCTCGCCCCCACAACCACCCCACCCCCACAATGGGAAGACCAAGTGAAATAAATGGATATATCAAAAAATAGTAAATTTAGCAAATACAAATCACTTGTAATGTAAATAAATGGATAAATGGATTATCCATTTATAAGATTAGGTTTCAACAAGATTTGTGAGATATTTTATACTTTATATATAGTTTATTTTTGTGCTTTTCTTTAAAGAATGTATAGTCCATTTATTCACAAAATCCTACTTAAATATCTAGGATGCCTTTTTCAAAAAATACAAGTGGAGTGACTGTACTTACCTAACTGCTAATATAGATTAGTGGATTACAAGTTAGGCTTTCCCCAACCCAATAGGTCACCTCAGCTCCAAAAATGACCCCTCAGGCTCAACCACTTAGAGTTCGAACCTGAAATCTCTCTGAACTCAAGCCCATGGTGGCTAACTATGCCCGCTAACCTTGGCCTATTTGTAGTTTCGAAGCCAACCAACCACCCTTAATAAAATTGATGCGCGGCACATGAACACTCTTCACAACACTATAAGTCCGACCTTGGTGGGTCTTGTTCACAATGTTAGCCCATAGGCTAGTACTTGGTAAAAATACCATGTGAGTCTTAGAGTGTGAGGGCACACCTGTCCAAATTTCAACTTATTTGGACACCAATTGGTCTGTCCAAAACATTTGCCCGGTTAAGTCTATTCAATGGAACCTAATATGGGATAATTCACTATGGGTATATGAAATCCTAAACCATAATTAAGGGGTACTTAATGAGATTTAACACTCTATTAATCTAATAACTAAGATAAGTAAGTGTCTTATTTGATATGCATATGTCGAGGCTTTTGCCTTGTTTTGTGTGTCATGTTGGTCAACAAGTGATTTGGGTTTCTCATTTTTCACTTGGTAGGTTATACGGAGTGAGCTCGCTAAATCAAAACGATGAGCTCGACTCATCCAGGTCCATAGAACTCTTCTGTGTCACCTCTGATTGACTCCACGTGTGGGATTTTAACCATTTTTTAGACGTAGAACGACATCGGCTGCATTTTATCAGATCCTTTTAATGATGAACCATTTAGACAAGTTTTCCCATAAGTATCCATCCTCTTAACTACAACAGGGGTGTGCCTTTTGTAGTTCAGAGAGATCATTAACATTATATAAAGTCATCCTCTTAGTCGTAGGGGAGTGCTCACGTTAGGAGCTTAAATTTAAAAATCTCTCCTATGGTAGTATGATATAACCATGCATGGTATCAAAACATGTAAGGTTACATGTCTTAAAGCTCCTTGAGGGTTGAGATCTACTTCTGTAAAGTTTATACAATAGTAGTCTAACGAATAGCTTTCCGAAATATAACATCGCAGTTCGGTTTGCCCTCCAATTGAAAATGAGATGTTACAACTTGGTGTTAGAGATGACTTCTTGAACTATTAAAATGGCTAACCTTCGAAATGTGTGTTGTATGTACGCATATGTTGTATGGTATGATTGTATGCTGATGAATGTATGATCGTGGTATGAGCCGATCCACAACCTCGCCAATATATATGTTTTTCTTCATGAATGTGTGGCTTTTATGTGTTGGAGTTATGTATTTTATGCGGATTTGTATTCACAGCATAAATGGAGGTCAACCAAACATTGCGGAAGAGTATTAAGTGTGTGAAGAGATCAACTAGAATTCTTATAAGTTATAATGATAAAAATGTTTAACTACACCTAGAGTAGTTCTAGAAATAGATCAGAATATGATGATCATCAGATGAAAAGGCAAATAAATTCTCATACAAAATATTACACGAAATCCATTGATTGATGATTATCAGACATTGCTGCAAATAATAATCAACATAGAAAAGGTATTTTTTAAAAAACAAAAGAGAGAACAAAAAGGGGACGAACCAGAAAATGGCGCCACGATACAGCAGCACGATGGCATGGTGGCATGGCTGATGTTGTCCCCATGGTGTGGTGGATGGTAACGGCAGCTTCCATGGTAGAATTGGGAGACGCTAAAATTAGGGCTAGTACATGTTACATGCATAGGATTTTTATTTTAATTTCTAACTGCATCGGAGGATGATTATTTGGACGCATTTCAGATGCAAAAGTTTTCCCCGTTTCTCTCTCACACAAAAAATAGCCGCTGAGTAATTGTAAAACTATAGTATTAGCGTCAGAAATTTAATTTGATGCTAAATTTCCAATGCAATTACTCCACCTTCTTGTAATGTGTGTGGATATGTGATTGTACTTATTTATTGTTTTGTGGTAGGCTGGCTAAGAACTAATTCAATTTTATTCCTTCATAAAGTAAATTTGAGGTGTTACAATTGATGTTACACATTAATTACAAAAGAGAATTATAACGATTATATGGAATGTGTTGATCTAATTTGTGTTTAATAAAAAAATTTCTAAGATTACAAAGTTACATAATGTTAAAAAAACTGTTACATGAAGGAGTCAATTACAGTTAACCTAATTTATTTGTACAAAAAATGAAGATGAGTGCCTCGAAGTCTATGAGAGTTATATCTCTACGTTGAACATTTTTTTGTGTGGGTCTTACATCATGAAGTTTATGACGGAAATAAAATATAAATTTTTATCTGTTTTAGACATCAATATAACCTATTTTTTATTTTTTAAAATATGATAATTTAGAAATATTTTTAAATTAGTTTTTATCACGATTATTTTGATACTAAAGAATGAGTAAAAAATATTAGATTTATTTAAATTTTTTTCCAAATTTTTAATTTTTAATTTTTATATTTATCAATGTAGATTTTATGTAATGTGAGCAACTAAACTGCTCTAAATAAAAACTATAATGTAATTCATATAAGCGAGGCTCATTTATTTTTATACTAGTTGTTAACCAGCACGATGTGTTGTTAAAGGATTCAAAACATATTATAACTATAATAGATTTAAAAATAAATCCTAATTACAATAACAAAGTGTTAAAGGATTTAAAATAAATCTTATTTATAATAAAAGTAATATTTTTATTAATAAATAATAAATAATAAAAATATAAAATAATTAGAAAGCACATGACAACACTGTATTAGAAGTCCTCCATTATAGTAGTATAGATTGTAGAATATTTATTAGTGTTATTTTTTGATATTTTTATAGTAAATTTAAAAATAAAAATAAGAAGAGGTTATTAAGGTGTTTTGGCAGAGGGATTATTATTATTAAATAAAAGGAATGTGAGAGACTATAGAAAAAACTGAGAGAGAAAAAAATAGGGGTGAGGCTATTTTTATATATAACAAAAGTTTTTCTTTGGACAAATTCTTTCTCCCCTCTTCTTCTCCGGGGTCGAGGTTTTTCTTTGGAAAAAAATTGTTTTTTTTTCTTCTAGATTCTAACCTTTATCACTGTAGATCTCTATTTTTTCTTCGTTCCTTTTTTTTATTTCTTGTAGTGAAGAGGGGTACGCCAGAGATAAGAGGAGCGAGGAGAGGTGGTGACGCTAATGATCAAACCTATAATTAACCCGATAAAATTACGTATTAGCCCGTTAATTAATAAAATGAAGATAAGAGGAGGACGACCCTCTTTTCTTCCTGCACGTCACCTCTTTCTCTTGTTACTTCCTGCACGTCCCTAATGTAGTGGAGAGTTGGTAGAGAGACAACGAACACATCAAGTCTGAAGTGCAGGCCAATAATTCCTCGGTAAATAAAAGTTTGTCTTCATTTGATTTTTTCCCCTTTCTTTTTCTTTGTTGCAGAGCGCCACGTTGAAGAGGGTTTTTTTCTGCAAAAACTTATAAAAATCCTTTGCAATTGACTTTTTTTCTTTACAAATTGTACACTCTTTCATGATTCATTTCTTTGAAATGGAATTGGGCATGGAAATAACAGTGCCCATCAATCATGTGCAAAATTAACAGTGCAAAATCATGAGAAAGTAGAAGGCAAAGAGGAAGGCAATGCCTCAACCGTAGACCTTTTCCTTCCTTTGTCGATGGAGCCTTCTTCTACCCTGCGAAGCCTGGGAAACCTGCTTCTCTGCTTTCTTTTCTTCTTTTTTTATCAAGTCTCCTCCCTTGATCAGCCCATTGCATGGGTTCCCCCAACTTCCATTAATTGCTGGACATGGGGTTTCTCCAACTTACTTCATTTTTTTCCTTTTGCATGAAATTGAATTTTTCATAGGTCCAGCCATGTTAGACATGGGCATTGGGTACACACATTCACTCTTCTCCCTTGGGTCCTAGGCTCTACAACAAGTTTTATAATTTTTTGACATGTGTTTCTTTTAAAAAAATATGTCAACATGAATCAGATAGCAGAATATGGTATTCTGTGATTTGTAGGTGATGACGTGGCTAAAAAAAATTAATAAATGAAAAAATAATTCCCATTTGAACGTTTAGGTAAACGGGCAAATCATAAAAAATTATATGATTACTTCCCTGTTTGTTTTTCAATTGATCAGATACTGGAATATAGAAATTGGTGATTTGAAGTTGTTAGTATAAATATTAGAAGTACTTCCCATTGAGACTTTATGACAATGCTAGAACCATATGACATAAGCTTTGTATTTTTTTCACTTCATTTATAACAATAATGGCACATTAATTAGTTTTAGTTAAAATGATTAGCTATGTGAACTATGAAAAATCAAGGTAGGCTTCTAATGGACTTATTTTTCTAAAATTCTATTTTCAATCTAACAAGCTTCCGTGTGATTTTTTGAACTCCAAGTTAGAAGAGAGGGAAATTATTGGAAAATTCAATGGAACAAGTTGTCGATATCTTTTTCTCCAACAAGTCATTTGCTTTAAATTTTAAAAATAATTAGTTATTTAGATTTAAGAAACTTGTTTTTTGAAAAAATACAGATTTTTTTATTGACACATCTTGCATTTAGTTGATTATCCGTTTGAGCTTCTTTGTGATTTTTGTCAACTACAAGGTAAAGAGACAGAGAAGCAGCAGCCACAAAGCATGCCTGGGTTGCAAAAAAAACAAAAAACAGATGCAAATTGCAATACAAGGGAGAATCATATGGATCGCTTAAGTAGCTTAACAGATGATCTCCTGCTCCATATTTTATCGCTTCTTCCACTAGATAATGCAATTTCAACAAGCAAATTGTCGAAAAGATGGAGATTTCTTTGGACAAGAATGACCACATCGGATTTTAGAAAATATGACAATAGTACCTTTATCAATATGGTATTGGTCTTCCACAACGGCTTGAAAATTCGGTCATTCAAGATTGATCTTAGTGACCATCTTTCTTGTTTTGAAGAATATGCAGGTTCAGATAGCTCAGAGCACTATAATCGATTTGCTGATTGCATGTTCAATTCGTGGTTATATTTTGCAACATCTCGTTTTGTTGAGGAACTCAGTTTGGTGACATATCAAAATTCATTGCCTCATCATCTTTTCCATTGTCAGTCTGTTACAGACATAGAGCTAGGATGCAAAAAGCTTAATCTCCCGAGCTCCATTAATCTAAGATCCCTTAGAAGCCTTCAACTTTCTCACATTGAGCTAAATGGCAATGATATTGAACGTTTGACATCTGGTTGTCCTGTTCTTGAGTGGACGTCTTTGAGTGACTGCAATCGTGGGGCATTGTTGAATATAACTATCAGAAATCCAAGGCTCAAGGGAGTTAAAGTGTTTGATTCATGCTCCAGTGGTGAGATATTCATTAATGCACCACATTTGCCACTGCTGGAATTTGGCAATAGGTTGAGGGTTGTTTTTACAAGGAGGAGGTTGGCGCCTCTAACTAATCTCAAACTTGATTTGGTGGATTATAGTGGATTTGTCCGGCTTGTCAATAGGCTTCAGCCAGTTAAGCTTGAGATAAGTGAAATAAATGTTAAGGTATGTTGATTTTTACATTCATTTTTTAGTGTTTGCTCTTAATTAAATAATAATGCACTATAGTTTAGCCTCTTTGAATTTTGTGAAAGTGTAATGCTTTTAAAAAATATTATTGCTTTTCGTGTTCTTCTTCTTCTTTTTTTACTTTATTAACGAAAATATAATCTTCTTCTTCCACTACTTGACACCAAAAGGTTTATGGCCACAAACTTTGATAATTTAATTGTATTGTGATAATGGTCAAGTTAGACTGGTTTTAGAAAAAAACGGAGTTATTTGTTGGGCTTTTTTTTATTGTATGCTGATTTTTGTATCACCTGTTTGATCACTGAGAATGAAAATGAGTATATATTTATGTTTTGGTACGATAAAAAGGTTCAACTTCCAAATACAAGTTGAATGAATAATTCTATCAAAATGATGGATGAATTAATCCTACAAAAGCTTTGAAATGCTTCCACTTCAAAGATGGGAGCTTACACATGGACTTTCATTTATAGATTACTAGATTTAAATTTCAATTTTTTGCACTTTATATGAGAGTTACATGTTAACAGTCTGGTAGTGACATGTAATTCGCAATAAGGTGCTATCTGCTGCTACAAACTTTTTCTTTTCATACTAGAATTTGCAGTGCTTACTTTCTCATGTACATTTGATGTAGAGAGGATATTTACTCTGAATTGAAGATAATCGACTGAATTCATCGAAGACAACGTGCTTGTATTTGACAGCGAGGCTATCACTATTTCAGATCCTAAATGCTGCTTATCTCTTCATCCATTTTCTTCACAATGTTGAAAATTTGAAAATAAGTATACTACCAGAGATGGTCATCCATGTTATGCAGGAAGGCAACTCTTTTCAGAAAACTAAGGTAGCTGGTGTTAGATTTAATCATTATATGTCTTTATCTAATTAATTTGTCCATCCTCTCTACTCCTACACATCTTTCTGGTCAACTTTGGTCTTTGGAAGGTTCTGCCGTGCATCGAAGAAGTCATCGCAATTTCTGGAACAAAAAATAGGAGCGGACAGATTGAAATCACTGAAGGTTGTTGCAATAGAAGGACTTTTTCATGAAGAATCTTTCATTCGAAATGATAAGATTGAAGTGTTGCGGATCCTCCTGAATGGTCTTACAAAGTTGGATAGGATGACCCTCAGAGCCAAGTGAGATGTTTGTCATTATGAATCAGATACATATAGGCTTGAGATGCTCTATTGTATTGTTAAGAAGCTTCTCTCTTTTCCTAGGGCATCGCCAAAGTTGGAGATTGATTTCTGCTAGTTTTTCTTGTTGCAAAGGAGTTTAGGAGCCAAATATGATTTTTACCTTTTTTATTAGGTTAAATTTAGGGGCTCAACATTTCCCCCTTTTTACAAGGAAATATTTAGGGGACAAATGCTTCTGTTGCCAAAGATGTAATTGAATAGGTTGATTCTGGAGAATAAAGACTTCCATGGATGGGTTCAATTATCAGAACTATCTTATATTTATCTCACAATGGACCATTTTGTGCTCAGTACTGTAGCTAGGATAAGGTGTCCTATTAATAATACTTGTCAAGGTTTTTCATTATGCGTGACTTTTTAGGTTTTGCATTATGTGCGACTTTCTTATAGATAAACTCATCTTTTAGATAAAATGACTCCTTTTTATTGATCAAAGGAGATAGAGTATGATGGTCCTTCTATATTTTTACGTTTTTGTTGTATTTTTAAATTTATAAAATGTCCTAATTTCAATCATATCTCAATTTTTAGCTCCCTTTCAATTATTAAATTAGAGTTGATATGATGGTAAATCATCTTTCTTTGAGCTATTTAGTAAAGCAATATTCTTCAGCCATTGCCTTTGGGTAGAAATGTGGAGACAATGTGTGGTTTAGGCACCTAAATTCTCTTGTTCCATGAGAAGACTAAGAATAAATACAGGAAAGTTAGATAATAATTTAGACAAGAAAATTTTTTTATGAACCTTCTCCATATGATCCCCTTGTAATCCACCCAATAATAGGTGGTCATTATCTCATGTACCTGAGATAGCTCCTCGTCATGTTCTAGGACTTTGAAGCTTATACACCCTACAGTCAATGGTTAACTTATGCCCTAAAGTTTAACCTCTCCACAATGATGTATTAATATGAAAATAACAAATTATATGTATATGCAAACATCATATCATAACCCAATCCAAATTCATACATAGTCCACAATAAAGTTAAGGACTCATGCCCACAAATATAGCAATCCGACAAAAGAAGTTCAACATAACAAAAAATATAACAAAGCTTCGCCCCCCGCCCCCCCCCACCCCCGCTCCCCCAATCATCGAGCGGCTGATCCTCGCACCTAAGCCGGCCAATGCTATGGGATCTCACCTATGTACATATAAGGAAAAAATATCAATAATTAAATAAGCTTAATTACCGGTATGAAATAACTACTGGTAAAAGAAATACTGGCAAATGTATTCTATTACCCACGGGAATTTAGAAACTTTAGAAAATGCATCACAGAGCTATAAAAAAGCATAAAATAATTCATATAAACCGGCACACATGCATGACAAATATTCATAAACATACATAAGAGCACATGCCCTCACAACCTTCGTATAACACCCACAACGTCACATTGGTGACAAAGGAACAGTTAAGTGAGTACCACTAATTTCGAAAATATTTTGCATTATGGAGTATCCGCATACATTGCACTACATCAAGGTTTTAATAAGTACTAGTGCAATCCATACTACTCTATAATTCTCTTATGTTCGTAAAACCATTATGTAACATCCCAATTTTTTGCTTCAGTGGAAGACCGAAGTGTGATATTAAATCTTCATAGAAACATTTAATTTAACTATCATACATATCTTACAGAAGTGGACTTCAAAAGCATAAGCCGAAACCACTCAACAGTCAATTAAAATCATACATACATGCATAGACATATATGCGGTAGAACATAAAATGGCACTATGTGTAGCCCGGATAAGTCAACGGAGCATACAATGTATCATAAACATATACATGTACCGGAATCTAGTTGACGGTAACATGTTCGTATCATACATAAACATATATGCACCAGAACACAAAATGGCACCACTTGTAGCCCAACAAGTCAACGGAGTATTTAACGTATCATAAACATATACATGTATAAGAATCTAGTTGACGGTAACATGTTTGTATCGTACATAAACATAAAAGGTCACTAATGAAAGGTCATAATAAGAAAATACGAAAAAATAATAAATAAAACTTATAAGGAACAATCCTAAATATTATTAAATTAAATTAATTTAATAATATTTAAGATCCCTTTTAAGATAAAATAACCAAGTTATTTTTGGGGTTTTATTTATAAACCCTCATATACTTATATATTAAGCTTGGGTAAGGACTTTCATAATAGTTTCTAGATCTTATTCTTTGAAAACAATCAATGGATCTCAACCTTGAAGTTTTATTTATGAAAAATTCGGCTAAATGGCTTGACATTTGAGGGACAAGAGAAAACACTGCCGACGTCGTCCTACGTTTAAAATGTGATTCAACTCGACACTCAAAGAGCCAAATAGAGATAAAGCAAAAGAGAGTCTTGATGAGTAAATTCTTACTTCCTAGATTGGCGAGTTCACTCATGTATTTTAGCACAAAAGTGGAACCTGAATCAAACTCGTATCACATCGACACACTTATCAAGGTAAGGTCTCAACACAAAAACAACATTAACGAAACTTATTTAACTTGATTATTTGCTTAATTGAGTGTTAAATTATTTTATGTTACTTAATTATGGTTTGGGGTTATATGTACACATAGTTAGAAAAGTCCAATACTTAGGATTTAATCAAATAGACTTAACCGAACAATTTTTTGGATGGGCCAAGGAGAAAGAGCCCCGTCGGAGGCTTGCCACGCCGCCGCCGGAGCCATCCCCCGTAGCCAGAACCATCTCCGGAGCCGGAAAAGGCAAGGAAAAGAGTAACTTTCTCGTTGTTTTGCAGGTCTTTGGCCAGAACTCCGGCTAGTCCGGTTCAATACCTCTTCATTCCGGGAATTATTCAAGAGCCTTCCCGTGCTCCGTTTTGTGCATAACTATGGACTCAATCATTTTCCAACGTGTCGGACGCAACATTTAGGTCTATTTACTCATCAGAACATCACAAAGACTAGTTTGAAGCTCGAGAAGCATGCACAATTCATAGTCAACAAACCAAAGCGGCAAAAAATCCACTTTGAGAGTAAATTGTAAAAATCATCAAATAGTGGATTGTGATCAAGGATTCACCATGGACTGACTTGTGGATTTGTATTGAACAACGTGGAACCACGTAAAAATCTACTTTATCTCTTGTTGTGTGGCGATAGGTAACTCACAATTTTAGCAACATGGGTGCCTTAGGTCAACCCTATTTTAACTCACACCTCGCACACATGTGTCACGGCCTTCTTTCGAGCAAATACACACAAATCCATGCACAAAGAGAGGAAAAGGCTGGAACACTTCTTAATTTTGTCCATGAAATAAATCAATCAAATGATAATATACTTGTCCTTTTTCTCATAGAAGTAAGAACTTAAATATCTCCTAGTAAATGTACTAAAACTCGTAAACAAGAATTTAGTTTAAAAAAATAATTGCTATGAGTAATTGCTTTATTACCCTTCAATTTTTTACCATGTCTCATGTACAAATTTTAAAACTGGGCCTAAAGTTTTATATATATATATATATATATATATATATATATATATATGAGGGTAAATTTGCTGTGCTGCAGCACAGCTAAGTTAGCTGTGCTTGAATTTTAATCTGACCGTTCAAAATACATCCGACGGTCAAAAAAACTTAAGGCTTCCGAAGACGAACTGACGAAGTCGCCCTCTCCCTCCCCTTCGACGCCCCTTCGACCGGTGATGTGTTCTCCCTATTCAGAGCACTATTTTCACTTTGACACTGCCAACGATCCACCCACTTCAATTTGAGCCACCGACGAAGCTTGTCTACTTCGACTGGTGATGAGTTCTCCCTCTCCCTCCCCTTCGATGGGTCACTCTGTCTATGTCGACGCCATTGGAAGTTGCAATCAAAACTTTAGAGATGGCTGATGGTCTCATTCCTGTTTCATACAGTGAATCAATTATATTTTTGCAGGATTCAGACAGCTGACTATGAGACCGAAGCTTTGCAACCTTCGTTGGAGTTGAGAAGTTATGACTATGAATGTCTATAAAATCATCTACTTTCCACACCCCACACTTGCTTAGATATATTCTCATATAAGCTTTTCAATTTCTCTAGTCTGTTTACGCCTTTTAACTTCTCTCCCCATCTTCCTCTTGTCATTCATATCTATTTTACCTTCTTTCGAACATACAAATTTGTGACATGTGATACAGTTCGTCTTTCTCAATTGATAAAATTGTGCCTTTCGAATGCCAAACCCTTGTCTTCTTGCATATTGGTTGTAAAAATCATATGCATCTTTTTCTAACGAGAATTCCATGCCCAAACAAGGGGTCATATTTTCAAAGAATTCGGATATTTTTTCGGCTTCACCTTCAACTTCTATTTTGTCAAAATCTTCACCACTCTTGTCTATTTCTTCAATTTCCTCCCAATCTTCTTCTGTAATCCAAATTCCATGTTGAGTCAACCACAAATCATGTATTTGATCTCCCTTATCTTCCATTGAACTACCGGTAGGTTTGATGTCACCATATCTAATGTTGTTGTCTTCTTCCATCAGATAATTAATGCTGCTGTCTTGATTACAACCTAAACCTACTACTGGAAAAGGAAATATGTTAATTGTTCATTACCAGGATATAACAGATACAATGAAACATCAACAAAATCATTATAGATGTACATAATTTTAATTCATGAACCTACTCTAAAACACAGGCCAACTAAGCCTCATTAAGAAACTAATCCATACATGGACTAGCTAGGCACAACAACTTATTATATATAAACGTATAAACTTCATGACATAGCATCGAGGATGAATAACATAAGCGCCGATGAATAACATAAACCTATAAACTGCATAACATAAACGTATAAACTGCAACACTGGACCTCCTGCAAGAAGGCCGGCAACCCAATGGCGTGGTGAAGAATCTGAAAGTCCGAGGTTGAAGTCACCGGCTGGAAATCGAGGAGGGGATGCAAACAGGCGGTGGAGTCATCTAAAATACTGCAGCTTCAGAGGACGTAGCCGGCGTCAGTGGAGTCGATCGAGGCGATGCCAAATGTGGACGTGGCAGCGGCGGAGGGGGTGGACTGCACAGTGTGTTTGGAGGACTGTCGTTGGTGGGAGAAATAGAGAAAGCTCTGTCCTCAGAGGTGTCTAAATAGCTGCACCTTCAAATGACTTAGCCGCGGAGGCGTCGATGGAAGCAATGCCAATGGTGGACGTGTCGGCGGAGGGAGGAGGGGTTGGACTGCGTGGTCGGCTTGGAGGACCGTCACCGGCGGGGGAAACAGATGAAGCGGGAAACAGAGTCAGGGGAGAAGAATGAGTTTAGGTGCGTGGGGTAGTTTTGTAATAAAAACTTGACTCGCTCCCGACCCAAGTCAATATTATGAAATACATGTCAAAAAATATGAAAAAACGAGTAAAATACCATAAAATTAAAAAATCAATTAGAACTCAATTATTTTATTTTATGGCATTTTATAGTATTTTTTATATTTTTTTGGATATATTTCATCATATTGACTCGAGTAGGGATCGAGTAAAACTTTGTAATAAAAACTTGACTCGGTCCCGACTAGAGTCAATCTTACGAAATAAATCCCAAAAATATTAAAAAATTCAAGAAAATACCCGAAAATAAAATAATCGAATTCTAATGGATTTTTTATTTTATAGAATTTTACCCTATTTTTTCATATTTTTCTAGAGGGGTAGTTTTAAAATAAAAGCTTGACTCGTTCCTGACTCGCATCAATATTACGATATACATCTAAAAAAATATGAAAAAATAGATTAAAATACCATAAAAAAATAATCTATTATAACTTGATTATTTTATTTTATCATATTTTACTGAATTTTTTGTATTTTTGGGATTTATTTTGTAATATTGAATCGAGTTGGGTTCAAGTCAAGTTGTTAATATGAAACTACCCCTACCCCTTAATCGAGTAAATATTACAAAATATATCTCAAAAAATATGACAAAAAAGTAAACTACCACAAAATAAAATAATCTATTAGAACTAGATTATTTTATTTTATGTTATTTTACTATATGTTTATATTTTTTGGGATGTATTTTATAATATTTACTCAAGTCGGGAGCGAGTCAAGTTTTAATTACAAAATTACCATCAAGCCCCCGACCTCCCCTGTTTCTCCCCTACCGACGATCGTCCCCCCTCCTCTGTTTTTGCTGCTCCACCTCGATCGCCAGCGACCTCGCCGCCGCCATCACCTGCACCACCACCGGCCAGCGCTGGCCCTCTTTCCCTTCCTTTCCCCTCTTTTTCTTTCCCTTACCCTATTAGCCACCCTCTCTACTCTGTTTCTTGAAGCGTTGCAGCCTTCGTCCAACCACCACCGCTCCCTTGTCGTCAACAACCTCAGTCCAACTTGAGGTGCCGTTCAGGAACGAGAAAGCAGCCACTTTTTATCGTATTACATTGCACGGACCTCGGTCGCTGCCAGCAATGCTGCCACTGGCAATCGTCGTTACTGCCGGGCGACCATCCCCAGCCCCGTCCCCCTCTCCCCGATTCTTCCCCAAGCTTGGACTGCCCTGGGTGACCTAAGGCTGTGCCGGCAAAAACAGGGGTTGGCGACGATTGGTGAGGCAACGTCCGGAGCGGGAGCAGGGGTGTTGATGTCTGTTGGTTGGGTTATTTTCATCCAACAGCCGAAAAGAAAATTGAGCACAGCCAAGATGGCTGTGCTCCATTACAACCACCCTTTTCCCTAGGCTGCCCTGCAGCACAGCCATCTTGGCTGTGCTGCAGTGTTCCAGCCGTTGGATTTTATCCAACGGCTGGACATTCCCCCCTCCTTCCCTGCTTTCACCCCCCTGCATGCCTCTTTCCTCGCCCCGCACCCCTCACCACTCGCTCCGCCCAGCGCCCCTCACCCCACCCCACGCCCCTCCCCCGCACCCCCGGCCCCGCCCCACGCCCCTTGCTCTGCCCCGCGCCCCTCCCCCCATGCCCCCCGCCCCTCTGTATTGCTGTGCAACTTTGGGTCACTCGGGGTTGCCATGGTTGCGAGGTGGCAATGGCCAGCAGAGTCACTAGCTAGCAGTGGGCGGCCAGTGGTCTAGCACAGGCGGAAGCTGCAATGACGGCAAAGTAGAGGAGCTTCCACTTTTTTGGTTCCTCTGTTTCTCCATCAGTACGGCGCAGCATGGCCGGCGGGAGGCGTCGGCTTGGGAGTCACGTGAGTAGGGGCAATTTCGGGGGTGAACATAAGGGGGGGGGCAATTTCGTAATAAAAACTTGACTCATCTCCGACTCGAGCCAATATTACAAAATAAATTATATATATATAATAATTTTGCAATAAAAACTTAACTCACTCACAACAAGAGTCAAGTTTTTATTAGGAAATTATTTTTATATTTTTTAAAATTTATTTCGTAATATTAACTCTAATCGGAAGCAAGTCAATTTTTTATTACAAAATTATTTTATATATTTTTTAAATTTTATTTTGTAATATTGACTCAAGTCGGGATGAGTCAAGTTTTTATTATGAAATAATATTTTAAAAAATAAACTAATTCTGTCAATTTAAAAAATAAATTTAATTTGTAATATTGACTCGAGTCGGTAGCGAGTCAAGTTTTTATTACGAAATTATTTTATATATTTTTTAAATTTTATTTCTTAATATTGATTCAACTTGGGATCGATAAGTTTTTATGATAAAATTATTATATATATATATATTTTAAAATTTATTTTACAATATTGATTAGAGTTTGGAGCGAGTTAAGTTTTTATTACGAAACTACTCATGCCCATTTCCTTTTAGACTCAAGTCAATATTCTGAAATACATCTTCAAAAATATGGAAAAAAAGATTAAAATACCATAAAATAAAGTAATCAATTATAACTTGATTATTTTATTTTATGGTATTTTACTATATTTGTTTCATATTTTTTGGGATATATTTCGTAATCTTGACTCGAGTCAGGAGTGGTAAAGTTTTTATTACAAAATTGCCATTGATCGGTGGAGGGAGAAAACAAGGTTGGTGAAGAAAAATGAAACAATGGCAATTTTGTAATAAAAACTTGACTCGCTCCCGACTAAAGTCAATATTATAAAATGTATCCCAAAAAATATAAAAATATAGTAAAATACCATAAAATAAATTAATCTAGTTCTCATCGTTTATTTTATTTTATGGTATTTTACTTTATTTTTTCAAATTTTTCGATATGTATTTCGTAATATTGACTCGTGTCAGGAGCGAATCAAAGTTTTTATTAAGAAATTATATTCTTTTTAAAAAAATTATTTCATAATATTAATTTGAGTTGGGAGGAAGTCAAATTTTTATTACAAAATTATTTTATTTTATTTTTTTAAATTCATTTCGTAATATTGATTCAAAGTCGGGCGCGAGTCAAATGTTTATTTCAAAATTGCCATTGCCCTTTCCTTCCCCCTCTGTTTTGCCGCTACCGCCCCACCACCGGCAGCCTTGCCACCAGCAACTTCGCCGCCGGCCGCTCGCTGCCTTTCCGACTCTTCCCCAGGCCTGGACGGCGTACGTCGGGGGTTGCCGTGCAGCACAGCCAAGCAACCCCTCTGTCGCGGCCCCTCTGCACAGCTCGCATCCTTGCCACCACTGTCGTGGCCCCTCTGCCCGGATCTCATCGACGATCGAGCGGATCTCACCGTTGGCGCCAACGGCATCGGCAGTGGCGGCCACGGAGAAGGCAGTGAGGTGGGAGAGGATACAGGAGGGGACGCTGGACTTGATGACAGTGGCGAGGTAGAGACAACACTGGGCTGCGGCGTCCCTGATTGGTAACGTGCGGCCGGCGGCCGGTGGCCAGGTCGCCGGCGGTGGGGCAGCGCGGCCCGGCAAAACAGGGCCAGGGGGAAAGGAAAGGGTGGCAAATGCCGGGGAAGAAGAAGGGGGGGGATTGGAGTTTATTTTCCAGTTGTTGGATCGTAATCCAACGGCTGGGATCAAACCGCAGTACAGCCAAGATGGAGGTACGTGGATAGTAAGTTGAGATAATCATGTGTATATCTTGGATAAGGATAGGAAGGTTGGGGAGTTGGAGGATTTTGTGGAGATTTTGTACGTTGGGGGTTGGACGCTCCTAATATAAATAAATAAATATATATATATATATATATATATATATATATATAGATGGGTTGTCCCGTCTACCACCATCGTCACCCTCTTCATGACCCCAATCTCTATGCCTCGTGTTCATGTCACTTTCTCTTTGCAAGGTACCTTGTCTCGCTGCATTCTTCTTTTTGCCTAGATTTAGATCAGGTCACATGCATACATAGAGCCAAAAATTTTCATACAAATGGTAATGATTGTTTGGGTATAAGTGTAGCAGTCTGGGATTTGTAGGGAAATTTCTTCTCATGCATGTGGTTGTGAGTGCATGCACACCTTGGTGTACTGCAAAGTACGACCTTTGCTTTGCACGATTTTTCTTCCTCAGATATTTTTTTCTGTTCGTTAGTAACTAATTTATTTAATTTTTTCGCTGTATTGGTGTTAATTAGCAAAGTAACTAATGAATGATATTTTAAATAAATTATATAACTTGATATTATTAAGTTAAGATATTAAAAAATGTGAGTGTTGGAGTTAATTGTGTAAGTGATACAAAATTATAACCATTATTGTTTAACTATTAATAAATTTCCAATCTAGTTTTGTCGCTAATGGATTAATTAAATCATTGTTAATCTTTGTATAATATAATTAGTATTTGTGGTTTATTTCATGCTGTTAATAAATTAAGTATATATAATATTATAAGGAATTTATAAAATAAGGTTAGCATCTTTATCGTATTTAAAATTAGTATTATGTGATTAATATGACAATCATGATAGAATTATTATTAAACTTTATTCAAGGCTTAACATTAAGCACAAAATAAATAAAGGTGATTATTTTAATAATCAATCAATTAAGGTTTGTAATATGGATTATCAAAATTTTGATAGCCTTAAGTGTTTTACTGTAATAGCATGTTTAAAATAAATAAAGTTGGAACATTTTGTGAGCAATTAATGTAAAATAATTTTACCATTGTAATCCTTAAATTATGATAACATAAATTATTTTAAATAATTTAATGGAGTGGTTTAACAAGTATTTATTTAATTAATAAAGCGGCTGGGAAGTTTTTCAGAATTTGATTAACAATATGGCAGCCAATAGATGTGACCTTAGGAACTTGTAAGATTATTATGATTAGTATACAATTATTATAAACTTTTAGCAGTTATTAAATCAATTTATTTCGGTTATGGGGGTATAGTAGATTAGTTGTTTTATGAAGTGGGTAATTATACATTATTCTTTTCCTATTGAGAAAATTCATTATGAGCATTTAGTTCTAAGTATTTTAATTGCGACTTAAATTGCTGAAATTTAATAATAATGTGATGTGGATAATTAACCACCTTATTGATTTTTGAGTTAATCTTGATAAATTCAAAGCTTTAATATTTAAAGTTTTGCACGAGGTGTATTGTCAAGTTTTAGTCATGGCATTGCATGCATTCAATTGGTATAAAATTATACTTATTTTATCATAACAAGTTAGGGTCGTCGCTTGCTGTTGCTAGTTTAATTGCGAACTATCTAGGTTTGTATAACTACTTGAAATATTATATATTCCTTTTAGCAGCCTCGGTTGGCCTGAGCTCAAATTCAACCATCATGAGCTGAGCGCAATCGGGGTTAAGGAATTGACTCAGTCCGACACGGGCCGCACTTTTAAAATTACTTGAAAGATAAAATACCTGCCCCCATGCCAAAAGGGGTGACAAGGCGCAATGCCACAAGTTGGCTAATTATGCAAATGTGATACCGAGAAGATGAGTCAATGGTAAATATTGGTAACTACGAGCCATTGGCCACGCAACGTGTGTGCGCATACATGGGATTGTAGCTAGATGGGCCGGCCACCCTTTCCAACATAATTGGAGCTCATCATAGGCTCATAATCACTACAAGACTTGATAAATAATGAAATGGAATATATTGACTTGTTTTATGTAATTATACAACTTAGTAGTTTTATCATCAACGCAGTTTCGCGACCACATGTAAGCAACTTCAAACTGATGGTTAAGGGTGTGGTTGGTGGTTCCCTTACCAACCCAAGTTAGATGTATTTAATAAATAAATTGGACTTCATTTTATTATTTGTTTATATTATTTGAGTTATAACTGTGACTATAGGAAACGATTGAAGGCTGTGGGACTTGCTCTTGCGTAGTTATTTTACCATATGTTATTGTTGCATGTTATATTTAATATAGAATGATTTATTTTTTGATCAACAAATTCTTAGAGATATTTAAAATTTTATGTTATGATGCATGTGCTTTTGAATTTTTATTTTTATATTCTCTATACTTTTGGGTAACCCCCAACCAGCTAAGGTGGGTCGTTACACAAATTCATGGGTATGTATAGATCATAAATGTAAATAATCATACGGGATTTATAGTCGATATTGGGCATATAATATTTTTGTTCAACCAATGTTCAATTTGATTCTAAAATTATAATAAAACTATTAAGAATATATTTTGTCATCAATATTTTATTAAATATCAGTCAAAATATTGTGATTTTCAACAAAAAAACCGAGACTTTGTAAAAGTTTCATTTTGAAAAGTGAAGTACTGATTAAAAAGGTACTTGAATTTAGGGTGGTAGGATATATTGTATTTAAAACTGTGGTATAGACACATTAATTATTTAGCACTTCAAAATAAGTTAAGAGTTATCTGAATTAATATCTATATGATATTTAATTTATTAAAAAATCTAGTTATAGTTTTGGAGAGGTAACAATTCGGTGACTAAGATTGCCACATATTGACTTGATCCGGTTAAGATATGATGCATTGATGTCTGGTGGGCTCCTTTATAGGGAAACTTAATATGAAGTGTCTCTCATTCACTAGATACTTATTTTCCTATCACGTGAAAATTTTCGTCTGATTACTAATGGAAATTCACTAAGGCGTCATTTGTTTGGCATTGAAAAGAGTTATAATTTATAAAGAGTTATATTTATGATGTAAATATGAAATATTAAATTTCTTTGGAAAATTTCCTCTTATTTGTGTTTTCAATAAAAAAACAATGGATATGAACTTTTAATGGGAATTGTTTTTTGCATTAATACCATATATTTCTTATAATTTTCATTTATTTTATTAGGCTAAATAAACAAAGTTTAAATGTGAATGCTTGACTTCATTTAGAAGCCCAACAACATTTAAGATAATGATGGGTGCGTAGAAGTGGGAGTAAAGTCTTCTATTCCCACGGTACGCGTGAAAGGGAGGAAAAGTGAGCTCTTTCGCTTGTCGCGGCTACGGCCATCAATCTATGATCTCCTTTTCTAAGATATTATACAATAAATAATCGCTTGCTTTATTAAAATTAAAGTTAAGATGTAGCCTTTTGACTAAAGTGCGGCAATAATTTTCATTTTTGTATGACTTGCCAGTTGACGCTCTTTGTACCCACTATGCCCGTGGTTACTATTTTCTGTTTTTTTATGTTTGTTTATGTTCTTTACCCTGTGGCTTTATATGGTCTCGTATGTGCGTGTTTTGCGGGGAGCGAGAAAGTCATGTTCTTTAGACACTGTCTTTCATGAGTGGTTGGAAAATTAATCCAATTGACTCGAAGAAGACTCTGGTCTTCTCTTCCTGTGCTCTTATAAATTATTTATTGTGTTCGTGCAATTCATACATTTTAAGATGAAGCTTCTCCTTCCTCTTCAAATTATTCAAGTTGCCATAATTAATCTCTTCTTCTTCTTTCTATCAGCCAATAAACTACTAATCAATCAATCAAAACAGGGCAGGATTATGGATAAGAAACAATCGGTAGTCAAATCATGCTGTGTTTTGCAGGGAGTTTGTATGTTGATTAATTATTAATCAATAAACTATTGATAACCAATTTGCAGCTCTAATACTATATGTAACGACTCGACTTATGATTTAAATCATTTCTTCAATATTTGCTAACCAAGTTGAAGATAAAGAGATATATTCCTATTAATATATGGAATCTTAAATCTAAAGGTCATGGATACTTGATCAATTAAGTTAAGGGCTATTACTGTAACACAAATTAAATCGAATTTTCACCGAAAGTGAACCAAACCATACAAAATTAATCTTCAATTCTAAATAATCAAAATTTGAGATGTGTGAAAAGAATGCAAGTGCCACCATAAAAACCTGTCCAAAATTTAAATTGAACACCAAATTAATAATCAAAGTTCTTTTACATTTACGTTACAAAAACACCATGAGTCAATGAAAGAGCATTATAAGTTCATAATAACACACAATTGATTTTGTAAATAACTTTATTTTTTATTAATGGGTTTGTTATATTTTGATCATGGACCAATAATTTAGAGGAACTGTGTATGTTTTTTAGTATTTAAAATTGAAATCTAATTATAAAAGCATAATTCAATATTCAATTAGAATTATAAATATAAATTGTATTTTAAATGTTTAAATTTTATTCAAAATGAAATTTTAAAATGATTTTTGGATCCACTTCAAATAAGAATTTCCTTATTTTAAATGGCTTAAAATGTTAATTAGGATTGAACAATTACGTTGAATATTTTCCAAATATTGAAAAATGTTATTCTAATTTAAAACTAATTTTTTAATGAATTTTTTGTTATGGTGATTTCATATCTGAATTGGATTTTAACTTCGAAGAAGAATGGTTGGGAAATTATAAATTATAATTGGTATTCATAAACTATTAATCAACCAATCAAAACTGGTTCATGGATAATTAATAATTGGTAGTCAAATCATACTCGTGTTTTGGGGGGGGGGGTGGAGGGGGGAGCAGAAATGACATGCTTCTTTAGACACGTTGTTCATGGGTGGTTCGAAAATTAATCCAATTGACTTGAAGAAGACTCTGATCTTCTCTTCTGTGCTCTTACAAATTATCATCACAATGCCCTGTTCATGCAATTCATACATATAAAGATGAAGCTTCTCCTTGCACTTCATATTATTCAAGTTGCCATTATTAATAGCAAGTATTAATTAGTATCAAAACAGGTTAATGAATAATAAACTGTTAGTAGTCAAATCATGCTCGTGTTTTTTTGGGGGGGGGAGAGGGGAGTGAAAAGTCTTGCTTTAGAGACATCGTTCTTGAGTGGTTGGAAATTAACCCAATTGACTCGAAGAAGACTCTGATGATTTTCTCTTGTGTGCTCTTATAAATTATCATCTCATTGCTCTTTGGTTCACGCAATTCATACTCTGATAAGATGAAGCTTCTCCATCCGCTTCAAATTATTCTCTTCTTCTTCTTTCTATCACCCAAATTTGCCATCTCACTCACTTCAAACGCCACTGATCGGTTTGCCCTTCTTTCTATAAAAGAGCAAATCACCTGCCACGCAACTGGAGCCCTGGCATCATGGAATGATTCTTTGCACTTCTGCGATTGGATGGGAGTCTCGTGCGGTCGTCGACACCAGCGTGTCACTGGGTTGGACTTCCGGTCCTTCAACTTGAGTGGGACACTCTCTCCTTATATTGGTAATCTGAGCTTTCTTAGATACATCGTCTTCATGGAGGTCAACCTACAAGGAGCGATCCCAAGTGAGATTGGTCGTCTATATCGGCTGCGTACATTGGACCTAAGCTGGAATTCATTTAGCGGAGAGATCCCTCTCAATCTTACAAATTGTCTTTCTCTTGAAGAAATGTATTTGGGCGTTAACAACATAACAGGGAAAATCCCTAATCAGTTGGGTTCCTTGTCCAGGCTTGAGGCACTAGGTCTTGGATCAAACCAACTCACAGGAAGCATTCCTTCGTCACTTGGAAACCTCTCTTCTCTTACTTCTCTTTATCTAAGTTTTAACAACCTACAAGGAGCGATCCCAACTGAGATTGGTCGTCTATATCGGCTGCGTATATTGGACCTACTCCAGAATTCATTTAGTGGAGAGATCCCTCTCAATCTAACAAATTGTCTTTCTCTTGAAGAAATGCATTTGGGCTTTAACAACATAACAGGGAAAATCCCAAATCAGTTGGGTTCCTTGTCGAGGCTCAAGGATCTCTTTCTTTATAGAAACCAGCTCACAGGAAGTATTCCTTCGTCACTTGGAAACCTCTCTTCTCTTACTTATCTTAGTCTAGGATATAACAATCTTAATGGGACACTTCCCATTGAGCTTGGCCATCTCAAGAGCTTAACAGATTTCAGTGTGAGTTCAAATCAAATATCTGGCACCATTCCAGATTCAATTTACAACCTTTCTGACATCACAGACTTTGAAATAGAGGAAAACAAGCTGTCAGGGAAGCTTCCAACAAATCTTGGCATGCAGCTGCTCCCTAATATGGAATTCTTTAAAGGTGGTTCAAATAAACTAGGAGGGTACATCCCAGTTTCTCTCGCTAATGCGTCCAAGCTTGAATACCTTTCATTGTCCCACAACGAATTCAGAGGATTCGTACCACATTTCATGGGATGTAACCAAAAGTGGGGCCTACGGACTTTAGATTTGAGATCCAACCAACTGGGGAGTGGGGGCACGAATGATGACATGAGCCAATTCATTCCTTCGCTTGCCAATTGCTCTCAGTAACCTTCAAACACTAGCCCTTGGTGACAATCAACTCTCAGGAGGCATTCCTGATGAAATTGGGAAATTTAACTTCCTTAGCGTACTACACTTGACTGGTAACAAAATCTGCTGGAAAGATTCCACCAGCTTTGTGCAATATTGCTCCATTGAAGGAACTCTACTTGGGAAACAACCAACTGGTGGGTGCAATTCCAGATTGTCTTGGAGATACTTTGAATCTTACCCATTTAGACCTCTCTCAAAACAAGCTATTAGGAGGAGACATGCCATAGGAATATGCCGTCATAATGCCAGATGCATGCAGATCCCCAAGCTTGGTGTATATTGTGTATATATATATATATAGTTATTATATATACAGCTCAAATTAAATGTATCCTTTCTCTATCAAAGCTCAAATTAAATATGTCCTTTCTCTTTCAGAGTTCAAATTTTTGTTATGGGGATTGATTGCATGGTAGTGGAGCTGGTTTGTTCTTTGGATCATATTAAAATATCGGCTTAAGGTTGAATTCGTGTTTAGTTATCTGCTAAGTATGGTTGAGCTAAATTGGTTTTTGCCTAAATAAATTACTCGTCTACCTCATAGCTAATTTTGCATGTTTTATCTTTTATTGAGAGTCATAGGTTTTAATTAATTAAAATCTTCAAGTGTTACAACTTAAGGAAATTAAGTTAATTTTTGTTAACTCATCCTGTTTTGTCGTCTTGAATCCTAATGTAACACCCGGCCCGGGCTCTGATTGGGCTGGTGGTTACAATCCCTCTGGCATTTTCGTTTTGGACATTGTTCAGATGATACTTTTGATGTTTTGAAGAAACAAGGTATACTTGATGTTGAGAGTGACACTTCTACAATGAGAATCTGTAATAGTTGCCAACTAGCTAAGTCAAGAAAGTTACCTTTTGATAGTCATGTTTTGAGATGTGATGCTTCTTTTCAGAAAATACATTGTGACATTCGGGGACCATGCTCCCATATCTTCTTCTGAAAATTTTAAATACTATGTTATGTTTGTTGATGATTGCACAAGATTTATTTGGCTTTATCCTCTATACACTAAATCTGGTTTTTACTCTGCTTTCTTATGTTTTGAGATATTAATTGATAGACAGTTTTCTGGTAAAATCAAGACCTTTCAATCAGATGGAGGAGGTGACTTTATGTCCCACAGATTTCAGTCACATCTAGCTGAAAATGGAGTTGTTCACTAGATTTCTTGCCCATACACACCTGAGCAAAATGGGTTTGCTGAAAGGAGGCATAGAAGTATTGTGGAACTTGGACTTGCTCAAATGTTTCATAGCAAAGTACCTCACAAGTTCTGGGAGTTAGTACCTAAACATGAAGGAATGAATGCCATAGGTACTAAATGGGTGTTTAAAGTTAAATACAATGCTGACAACACTGTTGAGAGACTCAAAGCTTGATTAGTTGCAAAGGGATACAACCAATAAGAGGGGATTGATTCTTCAGAAACCTCTTCCCCAGTTGTCAAACCAGCAACAGTTAGATTAGTACTCTCTATAGCTGCTGCTAATCATTGGCACATTCACTAGTTGGATGTGAAAAATGCCTTCCTCAATGGCATCTTGAATGAGACAGTTCATATTTCTCAACCACCAAGGTTTTAAAAACAGCAAGTTCCCAACACGTGTGCAGATTAAAGAAGGCTTTGTATGGCTTGAAACAGGCACCGCGTGCATGGTTTGACAGGTTCAGCCTGTTCTTGTTCTCCCAATGATTGTGTCAAGTACTGGAGATTAGTCATTATTTGTCATGAAGAAAGGAGCTGATATTGTTGTTCTTCTCCTATATGTAGATGACATGCTCATTTCTGATAACTCTTCTACTTGTTAGCTGATTTCTTACATCATTTGAAGAGCTGAGTTTGCAATGAAAGTACCGGGACTGGTGCATTATTTTCTGGGAATTCAAGTTCACACTACTGAAAATGGTTTATTCTTGTCTCAAGAACGATATGCAAAGAAAATTCTTGACAAAGCATAGATGCTTGACTGCAAACCTCTTTCAACTCCAATGGTGTGTAAACAAGAAGCCTGTGAAAACTGTCAAAATCAATGGTGCCCTTTATGTAGCGCAATATCCTCTTGACTTGCAAGCAAAACTCTGTAAACTTTGCATGTGTTGACAAACTGAATTCACAGCAAAGGATAAATCAGGCGTTGTAATGTATGATATTGCAGGGACCCTACTATCAGCCGATTTAATTCTGATTGGGCAGGATGTCCACTTACATGAAGTTCCACAACCGGCTACTGTACATTCCTCGGAAAGAATCGTATCTCATGGTCAGCCAACAAACAACCTACGGTCTCACGTTCAAGAACTAAGGCAGAGTATAGGGCGATGGCTGTTACTACAGTCACCTATCTCTTGAAAGACCTGCACATTCAGCTGACTGCTATTCCTGTTCTGTTGTGTGATAATTTGAGTGCGCTACATATGACAGTGAACCCTGTTTTCCACTCTAGGTCAAAGCATATCGACATTGATTCTCCTTATATTCGAGAGCAAGTTGCTTTTCATCGATTGGAAACAAAACGAGTTTCTACAACAGACCAGCTTGCTGACATCTTCACCAAACTTTTACTTTTCAAACCATTTGCTCTGAATTTGCTAAGCTTGGAGTTTCTTCGGCCACAAGCTTTCCAGGGAATATTAAGGATAGCATTGGTGAATGATTTTGAAACTTGAGTATGTAAATTAATGTGTAGTTGATTGATATCTAAGCTGTATTAGTTGGCCGTCATTGTATAGATTGCTGAATAGTTAGGTAATGAGTACTATAAAAAGGTGGTTTGCCTGATCAATAAACAAGGTTTTTCTCATATGTTTTCACAATGCTCACTCCCCACTCACAAAACTAGTGCCGCCAATGCCGCATGAGCTGATCTACAAAACTAGTTGGGCGCCGATGAGCTGAGGAAATAGACATATTCTCTGTTCCAGCAAGGCCTGAGAAGCTGTTCCTAAAGTGGAATGAACAGAGTTGTGAGCTCTTCTTACGTACCATAGCTCTCAATCTAGTCATCCAAAGTTATGAGCTTTTGTAGAAATTTTTTGCCATTTGTTGGTTAATGATATGGGTTTTACACCCCAATCCTTCGTCACAAAAGAGAAAACTTCACTTTCTATGTATCTGTATCTTCTTGTTTGTTGGTCTTTAAAGTTTGATCTGATTCAAACTTGTTGAAGTTGTCATTTGCATCGACCTTTTTTTGCAGCCAATTTAGTTTTAAATATTAGCATAGAATGGGCAAATGCCATGGAAAGTATTCGGTATGTGAGTCACCGTTTCTGATGATGATAGATCAACATGCACATGGGGGCATGTTCATTTAAATATTAGCGTTCGTGGTTTCTTTGGGAGATACTGGGAAGGTCGACGGTCGGGAAGGTTGCTCAGGTTGCTTGTCAGGGATGATAGATTGTGTAGGCTTTAGGGAAAAACAAAAACAAAAACAAAAAAGAAAAACCATTAGAGGTGGACCTTATTAAGAAAAAGATTGTTTTGCCCTTCATTATGTTCAAATTTACTAGAAACATCAGAGAAAGCGTAACGTTCCTCGGTAACTTCCACTTTAATATATATATGCATGCATCTATATATATATATACACACACATTCATACTATGGGTGCTCAATACAATAAAGAGAAAAATTAAAACGAGCTACATCTGATCATATAACTTACATTACATGAGCTACACATCTAATTTAAACATTTTTAGTGGGTCCTATAATTTAAAACTTATATCTATAAAAATTAATGTTTAAGTAGGTGGTTGATAAAATTATATCTTTTTGAAATTTTAAAATTTTATCCACAAAATCCTTATTAAATATCTAGGATGTCTTTTAAAAAATACAAGTGGAGTGAATGTACTTACCTGACTCCTAATATAGATTAGTGGATCACAAGTTAGGATTTTCCAATCCTATAGGTCACCTCAGCACCAAAAATGACTTAGACAAGACCCTCTATTTCCAAGCCCCCTTAGGCACAACCACTTAGAATTTGGACCTGAAATCTCTCTGGACTCAAGCCCATGGTATTGGCTAACTATGCTTGCTGAACTTAGCCTATTTGTAGTTTCAAAGCCAATCAACCACCCTTAATAAAATTGATGTGTGGCTCATGATCACTCTTCCCAACACCACAAGCCAGACCTTAGTGTCTTGTTCAGCATGTTAGCCCATGGGCTAGTACTTGTTAAAAATTCCATGTGAGCCTTAGAGTGTCAGGGCACACTTGTCCAAATTTCAACTTATTCGGATACTATTTGGTCTATCCAAAAAATTTCCTGGTTAAGTCTATTTGATAAAACATAGATGTGGGATAATTCACTAAGGGTATATGAAATCTTAAACCATAATTAAAGGGTACTTAATGAGGTTTGACACTCTATTAATCTAATAACTAAGATAATTATGTGTCTTATTTGATATGCATATGTCATGGCTTTTGCCTTCTTTTGCATGTCATGATGGTCAATGAGTGATTTGGATTTCTCATTTTTCACTTGGTAGGTTATACAGAGTCAGCTAGCCAAATCAGGACGAGTAGTTGACTCATCCAAGTTCGTAAAACTCTTCTACATCACCTCTGATTGACTCCACATGTGAGATTTTAACCAAGTTTAGACGTAGGATGGCGTTGGCGATATTTTATCGGATCCTTTTAATGCCAAACCATTTAGACGAGTTTTCCCATAAGCTAAATAAAACTTCAAAGATGAGATTTCTTATTGATTTTTGAACGAAAGATCCAGAAACATATGATATAAACCGCTCCCTAAGCCCATTATATCAGTAAGCACAATTTTATGGATTTCATGATTAAGAGAGTGGGTAATATAGAAATATGCATATTGTACTGGAACTTTTTTACATCCTAAAAATAGCTCAATATATGTAGGGTACGACTGCAGCACATTTTTTAAAATGGTAGACTTTGGTTCTGAGCCACTTTGGTATTGTGGCAGGTGATATATGGAAGATGGGACAGTGTAAGCTTCTTATGTATGTTATGTTTATTGTTACACATGTGGGCCAACACCTTTAGGAAGTATGTTATCTTTGCTCACTACTCGGTGAATCTTTCTTACGTTTTATGATAACTCGGGGAATCTTTCTTAAGTTTTATGTTATCCTTGCTCACTACTCAGTGACACCCATCTGCCAGTTAATATTACTGGTAGTTATTTTTGGACCGGGAATGAAACTTGTTTGATTACTAATGATTTTTCCTATATATATATGTAGGTTTGTAGCATGGATGACTGGCATAGGCAGACAGATCAGAGGGCTCATGGCGGGGGATCACACTTAGTGTGTTGTGTTATGACTTATGTATTAAAGATTTGGATTGTATTATTTGTGTGCCTGTGACCTAAGATCTTCATGAATGCTGTATGATTTAGATTAAGTTTATATGATTGTTGATTTCACACAGGTGTTTCTTTTAGTTTACATTATATTATTATTGTGTGGAGTATCAACTTTAAGGCACTCTACCTATCGCCTATAGGGTATGTAACCCTTAGAGTCCTGAAACACGATGAGGAGCATTTAAAGGTATACTAAATGTATTTGGTTACAGCTGTTTGTGTGTTGAGGAGCACACGGTTCATACCCTTGTGAAGATCCACGTGAAGATCAAGTGTGAGGGTATGAGGTCCTGACACTTGATGATGCCTTGCACATTTAACTTTTCCATGAGTGGGTATGTGGAATAGGTAACACAACCCCAGTGTTTACGTTAACGCAATTCATATGCATCAAGTAATTAAGATACGTAATCCAATCACTTGAACTAAGAATAAGGATAGGAGTATGTCACAGTATCCAACTTCTTAACTGCAACAGGGGTGTGCCTCTCCTGTAGTTCAACAAGATCATTAACATCATGTAAAGTCATCCTCTTAGTCGCCAGGGAGGTGTTGCCTCCCTCAGTGCTCAGAGTGCTCATGTTAGGAGCTTAAATTTAAGAATCTCTCCTATGGTAGTATAATATAAGCATTCATGGCATGAAATCATTTAAGGTTACCTTTCTTAAAGCTCCTTGAAGGTTGAGATCTACTTCCGTAAAGTTTATAAGATAGTAGTCTAAAGAATAACTTTCCGAAATATAACATCCCAATTCTGTCCACCCACAAATTAAAAATGAGGTGCTACAACTTGGTGTTAGAGCTGACTTTTTGAACTATTTAAATGGGTAACCTTCAAAATGCATGTTGTATGTATGTATCTATTGTGTGCTATGATTGTATATTGATGAATGTGTGATTGTGGTATGTCTATGTATGGTTACGTTGCTTTACCCGCTGTGAGCTGAACCAGAGCCTCACCGGTAGATATGTTTTTCTTCTTTAATGTTTGGCTTTTATGTGTTTTAGTTACATATTTTACACAGATTGGTATGCATAGCATAAATGGAGGCCAACCAGACTTCGTGGAAGAGTTATTAAGTGTGTGAAGAGATCAACTAGAATTCTTTTAAGTTATAAAGATAAAAATATTTAATTCTACCTTGAGTAGTTCTAGAAATAGATCAGAATATGATGATCATTAGATGAAAAGGCAAATAAATTCACATATAAAATATTACAAGAAATCCATTGATTGATGATCATCAGACAGCTGCAAACAATAATCAACAAAAACAAGGTATTTTAAAAAAACAAAAGAGAGAACAAAAAGGTGACGAACCAGAAAATGGCGATAGTCACAATTAGGTAGCAAGTGGGGCGGCTGGTGTGAAAGGTTTGAAGGAAGAAGATGGATGGGAAGAAGTGCGCTCTTTTTTATCTGTTCCTGTAGTCGCCGACCATGGCCTGGGGGTCCAAGGAAATAAATCTTATTCTAGATAAAAAAACAGTGCTCTACCATTGAAGTTGCGGCAGGCAACGATGGCACCACAATACGGCAGCATGACGGCACAGTGGCACGGCTGATGTTGTCACCATGGTGTGGTGGATGGTAACGGCAGCTAGGTGGTGAATGACGCTTCCATGGAAGAATTGGGAGACGCTGAAATTAGGGCTAGTACATATTACATGCATGGGCGCGAAAAAATTAGATTTTTTAATTACTAACTGCATCGGAGGATGATTATTTGGACGCATTTCAGATGCAAAAGTTTTCCCCGTTTTCTCTCTCTCACAGAAAATAGCCGCTGAGTAATTGTAAAATTATAATATTACCATCAGAAATGTAATTTGATGCTAAATTTCCGATGCAATTACTCCGCCTTCTTGTAGTGTGTGTGATGTGATTGTACTTATTTAGGAATTTGTATTAGGCTGGATAAGAACCAATTCAATTTTATTTCTTAATAAACTAAATTTGAGGTGTTACAATTGATGTTACATATTAATTACAAAAGAGACTTATAAAGATTATATGGAATGTGTTGATCTAATTTTTATTTAATAAAAAAATTTCTAAGATTGCAAAGTTACATAATGTTCAAAAAAAAGTTACATAAAGGAGTAAATTAACGTTAACCCAATTTATTTTTACAAAAAATTAAGATGAGTACCCCATAGCCTATGAGAGTAATACGTCTACTTTGAACATTTATTTTTGCTTTTTAACTGGAAAGTTGATTTCTTTCTAGAGTTAAACCTAATGGAGTAGAGGGTTGGCAGAGAGACAACCAACACATCAAGTGCGAAGTGCAGGCTAATAATTCCTTCGTAATTAAAAGTTTGTCTTGATTTGATTTTTTTCACCATTCTTTTTCTTTGTTGCAGAGCACCACGTTGAAGAGGTTTTTTTTTCAGCAAAAACTTATAAAAATCATTTTGCAATTGACTTTTTTTCTTTACAAATTGTACACTCTTTCATAATTTATTTATTTGAAATGAAATTGGGCATGGAAATAACAGTGCCAATCAATCATATATATATATATATATATATATATATATATATTCTATGTGCAAAATTAACAAGGCAAAATCATGAGAAAGAAAGTAGAAGGCAAGGGAGGAGGCAATACCTCAACTCCAAGATCTCCCCACTGTTTTTTTACAAGAATGCAGAGGAAGAGAAAAGGGCGAGAAGGCAAAGAGGAGGCAATGCCTCAACCTTAGTCTTTTTCCTTCCTTTGTCGATGGAGCCTTCTTCTACCTTGTGAAGCCTTGGAAACCTTCTTCTCTGCTTTCTCTTCTTTTTTCAACTTCCATTACTTGCATTAAATTGAATTTTTCATAGGTCCGGCCATGTTAGGCATGGGCATTGGGTACACCCATTCACTCTTCTCCCTTGGGTCCTAGGCTCTACATCAAGTTTTATAATTTTTTGACATGTGTTTCTTTTTAAAAAAGATGTCAACATGAATCAGAAGGTAGAATATGGTATTCTGTGATTTGTAGTTGTTAATGTGGCTAAAAAATTAATAAATGGAAAAAATAATTCCCATTTGAACTTTAAGGAAAAGGGGCAAATCATACAAATTTATATGATCACTGCCGTGTTTGTTTTTCAACTGATCAGATAATGGAATATAGAAATTGGTGATTTGAAGTTGTTAATATAAATATTAGAAATACTTCCCATTTGAGATTTTAGGACAATGCTAGAACCATATGGCATAAGCTTTGCATTTTTTCACTTCATTTAAAGCAATAATGGCACATTAATTAATTTAAGTTAAGCTGATTAGCTCTGTGAACTATGAAAAATCAAGGCAGGCTTCTAATGGACTTACTTTTCTAAAATTCTATTTTCAATCTAAAAAGCTTCCTTGTGATTTTTTGAACTCCAAGTTAGAAGAGGGGAAATTATTGGAAAATTCAATGGAACAAGTTGTTGATATCTTTCTCTCCAACAAGTCATTTAGTTTTAAATTGGAAAAATAATTAGTTATTGGGATTTAAGAAATTTGTTTTTAAAAAATACAGATTTTTTTATGGACACATCTTGCATTTAGTTGATATTCCGTTGGAGCTTCTTTGTGATTTTTGTCAACGACAGGGTAAAGAGACAGAGAGAAGCAGCAGCCACAAAGCATGCCTGGGTTGCAAAAAACAAAAAAACAGATGCAAATTGCAATACATGGGAGAATCATATGGATCGCTTGAGTGGCTTAACAGATGATCTACTGGTCCATATTTTATCGTTTATTCCACTAGATAATGCAATTTCAACAAGCAAACTGTCAAAAAGATGGAGATTTCTTTGGACAAGAATGACCGCATTGGATTTTAGAAAATATGACAACAGTAACTTTATCAATATGGTATTGGTCTTTCATAACGGCTTCAAAATTCGGTCATTCAAGATTGATCTTAGTGACCAACTTTCTTGTGATAAAGAACATGCAGGTTCAGATAGCTCCGAGCACTATAATCGATTTGCTGATTGCCTCATCATCTTTTCCATTGTCAGTCTTTTACAGACATGGTGCTAGGATGCAAAATGCTTAATCTCCCGTGCTCCATTAATCTAAGATCCCTTAGGAGCCTTCAACTTTCTCACATTGAGCTAAATGGCAATGATATTGAACGTTTGACATCTGATTGTCCTGTTCTTGAGTGGATGTCTTTGAGTGACTGCAATCGTGGGGCATTGTTGAATATAACTATCAGAAATCCAAGGCTCAAGGGAGTTAAAGTGTTTGATTCATGCTCCAGTGGTGAGATATTCATTAATGCACCACATTTGCCACTGCTGGAATTTGGCAATAGGTTGAGGGTTGTTTTTACGAGGAGGAGATTGGCGCATCTAACTAATCTCAAACTTGATTTGGTGGATTATAGTGGATTTGTCCGGCTTGTCAATAGGCTTCAGCCAGTTAAGCTTGAGATAAGTGAAATAAATGTTAAGGTATGTTGATTTTTACATTCATTTTTTAGTGTTCGGTCTTAATTAAATAATAGTGCACTACAGTTTAGCCTCTTTGAATTTTGTGAAAGTGTAATGCTTTTAAAAAATATTATTGCTTTTCGTGTTCTTCTTCTTCTTCTTTTTAACTTTATTAACGAAAATATAATCTTCTTCTTCCACTACTTGAGACCAAAAGGTTTGATGCCACTAAATTTGATAATTTAATTGTATTGTGATAATGGTCAAGTTAGACTGGTTTTAGAAAAAAACGGAGATATTTGTTGGGCATTTTTTTATTGTATGCTGATTTTTGTATCACCTGTTTGATCACTGAGAATGAAAATGAGTATATATTTATGTTTTGGTACGATAAAAAGGTTCAACTTCCAAATACAAGTTGAATGAATAATTCTATCAAAATGATGGATGAATTAATCCTACAAAAGCTTTGAAATGCTTCCACTTCAAAGATGGGAGCTTACACATGGACTTTCATTTATAGATTACTAGATTTAAATTTCAATTTTTTGCACTTTATATATGAGCGTTACATGTTAACAGTTTATTTACTATCTTATATATATTCCATAAAACAGTCTAGTAGTGACATGTAATTCGCAATAAGGTGCTATCTGCCGTTACAAACTTTTTCTTTTCATAGTAGAATTTGCAGTGCTTACTTTCTCATGTACATTTGATGTATACAGGATATTTACTCTGAATTGAAAGATAATCGACTGAATTCATCGAAGACAAGGCGCTTGTATTTGACAGCGAGGCTATCACTATTTCAGGTCCTAAATGCTGCTTGTCTCTTCATCCTTTTTCTTCACAATGTTGAAAATTTGAAAATAAGTATACTACCAGAGATGGTCATCCATTTATGCAGGAAGGCAACTCTTTTCCGAAAAGTATGGTAGCTAGTGTTAGATTTAACCATTATATGTCTTTATCTAATTAATTTGTCCATTCTCTCTACTCATACACATCTTTCTGTTCAACTTTGGTCTTTTGATGGTTCTGCCTGCATCGAAGAAGTCATTGGAAGTTCTGGAACAAAAAATAGGAGCGGACAGATTGAAATCACTGAAAGTTGTTGAAATAGGACTTTCTCATGAAGAATATTTCATTCTAAATGATGAGATTGAAATGTTGCGGATCCTCCTGAATGGTCTCACAAATTTGGATAGGATGACCCTCACATACAAATAGGCTTGAGATGCTTTATTGTATTGTTAAGAAGCTTCTCTCTTTTCCTAGGGCATCTCCAAAGTTGGAGATTGATTTCTGTTAGTTTCTATTATTGCTAAGGTGTTTAGGAGCCAGATATTTTCCCCCTTTTTTCATTACGTTAAATTTAGGGGCCAAACACGCCCCCCCCACCCCCCGATCCGCTTTATAAGGAAATATTTAGGGGACAAATACTTCTGTTGCCAAAGATGTTGCATGGATGGGTTAAATTTTCAGAACTATTTTTTATTTATATCACAATCGACCATTTTGTGCCCAATACTGTAGCTAGGATAAGGTACACTATCAATAATACCATTTAAGGTTTTGCATTATGCGCAACTTTCTTATAGATAAACTCATCTTTTAGATAAAGTGACTCCTTTTTTATAGATCAAAGGAGATAGAGTATGATGATCCTTTTTATTTTTTTTTGTTTTTGATGTATTTTTTAATTTATAGAATGTCCTATTTTTCATCATATCTCGATTTTTAACTCCATTTTAATTATTAAATTAGAGTTGATATGACGGTAAATCATCTTTTTTCAGCTACTTACTTAAGTAATATTCTTTAGCCATTGCCTTTGGGTAGAAATGTTTAGCCAATGTGTGGTTTACTCTCCTAATTTGGCTTGAAGAATAAGACCAAACCGTTATATTATAATTATCAAGTCACTCGTTAGGTTATCACGTACAAACATTACGGAAGTCGATTTCAACCCTCTAGGAGGCTTAAGACGAACACCTTTCACAGATTTTATAGAATGCGTCCAACATCATATTACATAGGAAAGATTTTAGACTTAACGATTCTATATGAGCACTCTGAGTTTCACAGCACCTCCCTTGCGACTAAGAGGGTGGCTTTAAAAAATGTGATGATCACTCTAAGCTGTACGAAGGCAACACCCCAATTTATTTAAGAGGTTCGATGTTATGACATGCTCCAATTCTTACACTTAGTTTCAGTGATTGGATTAGGTAATTTGATTTCTTAATATAGATGAGTGCAATAGCATAAATACTGGGTTGTAGTTATCTATTCCACATACCTTGCAAGGAAAAATTAAACACATGGCATCATCGAATGTTGTGGCATTAACCCAAACACTCAGTCATCATGTGGGTTCTTTGCGCGATAAGACATGTATAAATCTCACAAAATGACTCAGTCAAGGGGGAGACAGATTTACCTCATCATCCACCAATGACAAGCATCCACGGGTAGTGCTAGTAATTAACCACATCCCCTAATCTCTATAAATAGAGTCCCCCCATTATTGTTTTTCACTCGTAGACTAGAGATCGTCTAAGAGTAGGAAAAATTTGGTAGACTTTTGGAGAAAACTCAAATAAAATCTATCCAGCGAACCATTAGTGTACTTTTTAATTTTAAGCTTGTTAAACCAAAAGGCTAGATTAGTCTCGTTGAGTCCATGCAGTAGCCTAGCTTGGTTCAGCCAACTTGCTAGCGTATTTTGGTTGAGTTCATACACTTGCCCTTTTTGGTTTAGCCAACTTGCTAGCCTAGCTTGGTTGTGTCCATGCACTTACCCAGCTTCATTCAGCTAGCTTGCTAGCCTAGCCTAGTTGAGTTGCAAACTCACTAGGTTTGGTTTATTCACTTGTCAATTGGTTTGGCTTGGTTGAGTCACAAACTCGCCCAACTAGGTTCCACTAATTTACTCACTCGGCCTTGTTGAGTTGCAAACTCACTTGACTTTGTTGAGTTGAATCGCCGATTCAAGACTATTGATTCAGTTAGTCAGTCTAATTTTGACTCAACTGGCCCGATTTGATTAAATATCTCTTTTGGGCTTGTAACACCCCAAATTTGGTTTGCTATTAAACCGAATTGGAAGTGTTACGGAGACCAAACACTCTCAAATTTGTTTAAATTGGTTGATCCAAACCTAAGTGGAAAGGATCTACTTTAAACATCACAAGATGAAAAGAACACTGCTATAAATGTATGAAATGCACAACCTAATAGTACACTTCATGAATGATATCAAAACAAAAAATCACACTCCAATCGATTTAAATATGATAAAATTTTGAAAATAAACATATAAAGTTTCCTCTAAACGTGCAATAAGGGAACGACCATGTCTATCATTAAATCACAAAATATATAAAAATAGCGAGATATATCATATCAACATCATTTTTTGTCAACAATATAATTTATGATTGAGTGGTCTTGACCCATCTGTTGATCTCATTAACAAGACTGAAAGTATACTGACTTCATCATAACAGTGTCATTATCATCGACATCAAAATATCATTTAACAAAAACAAGATAACCATGCATTAAACATCATCAAAAGTTTTCCACATTAACCAGCGTCACAATAAAATGTCTTATTGTCAGGCATGTATGTGTGCAAGGATGCCACTACTCCTTTGTCATGTACGACATTTCCTGTTCTGTCTGATGCCCACCTACGTATATAATAGAAAACCATCAACAACGGTTGTCACTAGTTTAGAAAACATTTAATATCAAATTGTCAATAAGATAACTTTTATGAAAAGAAAACATGTATATACTTCAATAGAACTCTCATAAGTTAACTACTAATGATCCATCAAGATATAATGTTGATACCATCCCGAACTGAGTGGCCTGATGCCTCTCTCGCCATTTTCAAACAATCCCTCTCTTGGGAATACGAGTATCATAAACTATCTCTGATCCTCCATATTTATTCTCGCCCAGAGCACAAGGGTCGAGTACTCTCAGGCAATCGCCTTTGATACCCTTTCAACCACACGTCTAGACATGCACTACATAGCAATACCATGAACCTCCACACTTCTCCGAGTGTGAGGAAACTCAAAGCGCAAAGTTGTTTGGATCTTTTGGGAATTAAACAACCCTCTCATTAATTCTGAGCCCACTGTGACTGGCACGTACCCCCGCTCATGGCACGTGCCCCATGATCTTGACCGATCTTGTGATCATGCTACCTGCCCGAAATTATGACTGTGACCTGGCTAAGACCCATCAACTCCGAAGCTGCCCAGATGACTGACTAAGCTTGGTACAGATATTTTTTAACCCAAACCGATCAGAAGCTGGTCCGGTTCAATACCACTTCATTTCGGGAATTATTCAACAGCCTTCTTGTGCTTCGTTTCACACATAAGTCTACACTTAACTGTCTTTCGACGTGCCGTACATAACAATGAGGTATATTTACTCATCAGAATATCCCAAAGACTAGTTTGAAGCCTCGAGAAGCATGCACAATTCGGAGTCAACAAACCAAAAGTGGAGTCATCAAATAGTGGATTGTCATGAGGGACTCACTGTAGACTGACTTGTGGATTTGTATTGAACCACGTGGAACCACATACAAATCTTCTTTATCTCTTACGTTTTGGGGTGAGGTGACCAGTAACTTGCTATTTCACTGACTTGGGACCTTTCGGTCAACCCTATTTTGACACCCCCGCACACATGTGCCAGCCTTCTATTGAGCAAAGGTGCACAAATAGAGGAAAAGGGGGAACACTTCATAATTTTGTCCATAAAATAAATCAATCAAACGATAATGTCTTTGTATTTTATATTGAGTTTTTGTCATGTTTCGAGTGATTTTTATTTCAATTTTATTAGTTTAAAATTTTATTAGATATTATTAATAATGCGAGAAGTTATTTTGATTTTGGTGTAAAAAGTGGTTATTAATGTTGTTCTGGTATAAGAGTTAGAAGACAATTCAGAATGAATTCAGGGCAAAATCGGGCCAAAAGGCGTAACTTGGAAACTGTAACTAAGAGCAGAGTGCTCGAGCATTGGGATTTAGAGCACTCAGAACTGGCCTTTCCGTTAAGAAAAATTTATGGCCGAGAGCTTAGCACTCAAGCGCCTAGATTTAGAGCGCTTGAGTGCTGGCGGCAAGAAAATTTGATTTTTCGAATATGTCTAGGTATTCTGGTGAACGCCACTTATACAATTGGGCGCATCAGTTATAAACTGTATTAGGGTTTTAAAGAGAAAAGAAAAAGAAAAAAACAACTCTTAATGGCTAAGTGATGGCATGAATGATGAGAAGGAACTATGAAGAAGTTAGATCGAAAGTAGAAAACGCTTTCTCAAAGAGAGTTTTTCTTATTTTAATTTAGTTTTCTTTGTAATTAAATGATGTCTTTCATATCCCATATGAATTTCTTAAGTTTAATCGAATATTTTATGGAGTAAGTTCTTTTCTAGGATTTTCAATGACACCTAGTGCATGGATTAATAAAGGTTGTTAATTTTTATCTATGTGATTGTGATGCTGGATCATCTATTTTATTCCATTTTTAATGCTATCATTAGACTGGCCATCTATTATTAGATCTACAGATTTTATCTTGTCTAAAGATGGAAAAATTAAATTTGTCATTTAATAAAATAGCCTTTGTTCATCTATTTGGGTGATTCACATATGAGATAAGGGCAAAATTTAAAGTATCATTTTGTATAAAGAATTACATAGAGGTATACAAGTTGGGTGCGAGTGATAAGTTTATGGTGAATCGAGAGATTATCATGAATAATTAATTCCTATAGTTAATGATCCAAATGTGGAATTCGTAGGTAGAAGTTATAACTTTGATCATATTGAGCACTAAGTGAAATTGAAAATCATAGGTTTGTTGTCTTAAAGTTAATATCTAATTTAAATATTGCAAGTTAGATTAATTTAATCTTAATTGATAATTAAATCACTCTTTGAATTTATTTTATTTAAGTATAATTAATTAAATTAATTTTGGTAATTGAGAATTTCTACTACTACTTCCTCATGGGATGCTACTTTCTTGTCATTTTTATTACTTGATTTGGCACGTGCACTTGTGTTATAATTTCCATAAAAGTTTTTGGCACAGTTGCGGAAGAATTAAATGAGAATTTGATTTTATTGAAATTAGTATGATTGTTTGCTTAAATTGTTCTCATCTCTTGTTAAGTTTTAATTTTTATTATTATTTAATTAGGTATTGCATAGTACATGCAAGGAGAAGATACTCTGGATCTAGAGCCATATAACCCAGAGATTGAGAGAACTTGTCGGTGACTACGCTAAGAAGCTAGAGTTCGGAGAGCAATGGAGGCAGGGTAGAGGAATAATAATCTTCCATTGGCAGCCAATGATGATGACTCAAAAGCTCTAGAAGAGTTTGCTCTTCCTATTTTAGACGGATTACATTCAAGCCTTCTCAGGCCACCGATTGAAGCAAATAGCTTTAAGTTTAAACCAGTGATGCTCTAAATGCTGTAAACCATGGGACAATTAGCAAGACTGGCACATGAAGATCGCGCATGAAGATCCTCATACTCACCTGCTCAATTTTATTGATATTTATCATTCATTTAAAACAAGTGTCTGAGGAAGGTATCCGGCTTCAACTATTTCCATATTCTTTAGCCAGAAATGCAAGAATATGGTTGAATTCATGGGTGCCAAATTCTATCACCACTTGGGATGAATTAGCAAGAATGTTTTTGTTTAAATATTTCCACCGTCTAAAATTGTTAATTTGTGTAATGATATTTCTTCTTTTGTGAAGCTGAATAACAAATCGCTTTATGATGCATGGGAGAGGTTCAAGGATTTACTAAGAAAGTATCCATACCCTGGAATTCCCTCGTGGGTTCAAAGTCAAACATTTTACAGTGGACTCCATGGACAAACTAAATCCATTGAAGATGCTGCTGCCAGTGGATCCCTCAATAGAAAATCATATAGAGAAGCTAACAAATTATTGGAAAAGCTGGCATCTAACCATTATTAGATGGGGTAGGACAAAGCAATGAGGAAGAAGAGTGGAGGTATTCTCGAAGTGGACACCGCTTTGTCAGCACAAGTGGTTGCTCTGTCAAAACAAATGCAAGCTTTAGGGATGAATTCTAATTTGAATATATTGAACATGATAGCAACTAAGTGTGAGTGGTGTGGTGAAGGACATCATACTAAGCATTGTGTCAACTATCCTCAATTAGTAAATTTGGTTGGAAGCTATACTAGACAGCAAAACAACCCTTATTCCAATACTTACAATCCAGGATGGAGGAATCATTCGAACTTTGCATGGGGAGGCAACCAAGCTTCAATGTCAGGTCCACAACAACAACCTCCTCCAGGTTTTTAGCACAATAGAGTACAACCTCAGGAAAAGAAACCAACTATGGAGGAAATGTTCATTCAATTTATGGAAAGTCAGTGGGCTCCTATGAGGAAGTTGGAAATTCAAATGGGTCAGATTGCTAGTGCATTGAATAATAGGCTACAAGGTGGACTTCCTAGTGATACTCAAAATCCTAGGGAAGAGGGTAAAGAATATAAAGTTATTACGTTGAGAAGCGGTAAGGAATTGGAAGATCCTCATAATCAAAAGACACCAATCCTCATGGCTAACCCAAAGGTGGTTGAACAAAATGAAGAAAACAAAGATGAATTGGTAGAAGTGCTACCACCTAAGGGTTCATTTGATCAACGTACCTGGTTCTCATGAGTTCCATATCGTTAGATACTACAGAAAAGTAAACAAGACAACAAATTTCAGCAATTCTTGGAGGTGTTTAAGAAGCTTTCTATAAATATCCCATTTGCTGAAGCGCTAGAGAAGATGCTGAGCTATGCTAAATTCATGAAGCAAATATTATCTAAGAAGAAAAAGTTGGAGCATTTTGAAACAATTTCCCTCAATGAAGAGTGTAGTGTTGTACTACAAGGGAAGCATCCACCAAAGCTCAAAGACCCCGAGCGGTTTACTATTCCTTGTGCTGTAGGCCCGAAGTTTTGTTGTCAAGGATTATGTGACTTAGGTGCAAACATTAATTTGATGCCAGTTTCTATATACAAACAGTTAGGTTTGGGGGAGTTAAAATACAGCATGATTAATCTACAATTGGCTGACCACTCCTACATTTTTCCATAAGGGGAGATTGAAAATATACTTGTTAAAGTGGACAAATTTATATTCCCAGTCATTTTGTGATTGTGGATATGGAGGAAGAGTCAAATTTACCCATTATAGTCGGCATGCCTTTTCTTGCCACTGAGAGGACATTGTTGATGTAGCTACTGGTGAATTGATATTGAGAATAGATAATGATGAAGTGGTCTTAAAGGTTATGCAATATCCAGAACCAAAAGATGATTATTTTTATATTGATGCAATCCATTCTCCTTCATCAGCTATTTTTGAGAAAATATATCCCATTTAGCAGCCACAACAGTTTCTGATGTTGATGATTTTGGTGATGATGAGAAAGGGGAGTATTTGCACCTGCTAAATTCTACTCCAACATTCACTCAAGATCAAGATAAATTTTAATCTTTGGAGTTCAACCATCAATATCGACAAGGATCAAGCCTTCCATTGAAGTCCCATCGACCTTGGAGTTGGAACAACTTCCATCTCATTTGAGGTATGCATTTCTAGGCCATTTTAACACTCTACTGGTTATTTTTTGTCTTCTTTAACTAGTACGCAGGAAGACAAGCTATTGAGAATATTGCGGGGGCATAAGCTGGCTATAGGATGGACTATTGCTGACATTTGTGCCATTAGTCCTTCCTTTTGTTTGCGTAAAATCATTATTGAAGATGGATATAAACCCTCATTGGAACATCAGTAGTGGCTAATCCAATCAAGAAGGATGTTGTCAAGAAAGAAATCATCAAGTGGCTTGATGCAGGTATAATTTTTTCTATTTCTGACAGTTCTTGGGTGAGTCCTGTGCAGGGCGGTATGACTGTGGTAGCAAACGAGAAAAATAAATTAATTCCAACAAGAACAGTGACGGAATGAGAGCATGCATGGATTACCGAAAACTCAACAAAGCTACAAAAAAAGATCACTTTCCATTGACCAAATGTTAGATTGGCTAGTGGGTAAACATAATTACTATTTCCTTGATGGATATTGGGGATACAATTAAATTGCGATCCTCCTGAAGGATCAAGGAAAAACAACCTCCACATGTCTGTATGGTACATTTGCATTTTGCAGGATGCCATTTGGCCTTGGCAAAACTCCAGCCACTTTTCAGCAATGCATGATGGCAATTTTTTTAGACATGGTGGAACATAGAATGGAGGTATTTATGGACAATTTCTCTATTTTTGGTGATGCCTGTGATAGTTATTTGCGAGTTCCTGATTAGGTTCTCCAACCCTGTGAAGACACCAATTTGGTTCTCAATTGGGAGAAGTATCATTTCATGGTACTACAGGGAATTGTTTTGGGTCACAGAGTATCCAGCAAGGGCTTGGAAGTGGATAGAGCAAAGATGGAAACAATTGAAAAACTACCCATCCCAAAATCATTTAAAAGAGTTAGACGTTTTCTCGGGCATGCAAGTTTTCAACACCTTTTTATTAAAGATTTTTCTAAAATTGCTATGCCACTCTCTAATTTGTTAGAAAATGATGTTGTTTTTGATATAAATGCTGAGTGTTTAGAAGCTTTTGAAGCCTTAAAAGCCCTATTAATTTCTTCTCCAATACTTGCTTGCCCTGATTGGAATTTACTATTTTAGCTAATGTGTAATGCTAGTGCTTATGCAGTTGGTGCTGTTTTGGCAAAATGAAAAGATAAACTTTTTCACACAATTTATTATGCAAGTAAGACACTCAACGAAGCTCAATTGAATTACACTTCCACTGGAAAAGAATTGTTAACTTTTGTGTACGCCCTTAATAAATTTCAGTCTTATCTCATTTGTACCAATGTAATTGTTTATACAGATCATGCGGCTCTTAAATATCTATTTCAGAAAAAAGATGTCAAACCAAGGTTAATTCGATGGGTGTTCCTACTACAAGAGCTTAATTTAGTAATCAAAGATTGAAAAGGGCCAAAAATAAAGTAGCTGATCATCTTTCTCGACTTAAGGAAGTTTAGATAACCGTTCACTGTGGATTATTGACTATTTTCTGGATGAACAACTTTTAAAGGTATCACATTCTTCCAGTCTTTGGTTTGCTGATTATGTGAATTTTCTTGCTTGCCAGCTACTTCCTCCTAATTTGACATCTCACCAAAAGAAGCGGTTCCCCATGATGTGCGTGCTAACTTATGGGGTGAACCTTTCTTGTTTAAATGCTGTAGTGACCAAGTAATTCGTAGGTGTGTGCCGGACGAAGAGATAGAAAGCATTATCCATCATTGTCACTCCTCCCGAGTATGGTGGTCATTTTGGTGGAGCGTGGACCGCGATGAAAATTCTTCAATTTGCATTTTATTGGCTTACTTTATTTAAAGAATCACATCTTTTTGTTTTGTAGTGTGATCATTGTCAAAGAGTGGTAAATATCTCACGCCATCAAGAAATGCCACTTACTAACATTTTAGAAGTGAAACTGTTTGACATCTCGAGAATTGATTTTATGGGACCATTCATACCATCTCATCAGAATCTGTATATTCTGGTAGCGGTCGATTATGTATCAAAATGGGTGGAAGCAGCTTCTTTCCCAACTAATAATGCTAATGTGGTGTTGAAATTCTTGAAAAAGCATATTTTTGCTCATTTTGGCACTCCTAGAGCTATTATTAGTGATGAGGGTACACATTTTTTTAATCGTCAATTTCATATTTTGTTGTAGAAATATGGGATCAAGCATAAAGTAGCCACAACTTATCACCCCCAGACAAGTGGACAAGCTGAAATTTCTAATTGGGAAATTAAAAGAATTTTGGAAAAGAGCCTATTGGAAGGATTGATCTATACATTTGGATGATCCTTTATGAGCGTACAGGATGACTTATAAAACACCACTTCGAATATCTCCATACCGGTTGATTTTTGGAAAAGCTGGCCATCTTCCAGGGGAGCTCAAACACAATGCATAGTAGGCATTTAAAATTTTAAATTTTGATATCAAGGCTAGTGGGGAAAAAAGACTTCTTCAATTAAATGAGCTAGATGAGTTCCGAATGGAAGCATACAAAAGTGCCAAACTGCATAAGGAAAAGACAAAGAAGTGGCATGATCAGAATATTTCCCATCGTACTTTTCAACCCGGAGAAGAGGAATTATTTTTTAACTCAAGGTTGAAATTGTTTCCAGGAAAATTAAAATCACGATGGTCTAGCCCTTTTATTGTCTACCACAGTATTCCCCAGGGAGCTATTGAAATTTGCAAAGAAGGTTCAGGTACAAGTTATAAACTTAATGGGTAGAGACTTAAGCTTTATCTTGGAGGTAATGTTCATGTACAACAAACCTCCATTACTTCTCCCCATAATAGGTAGGTACATTGGCATAGTCGGGTTGAAGACTACAAATTCAGTGCTTTCTGGGAGGCAACCCATGTTTTTGGTTTATTTTTCATAAGATAGATTATTTAGTTTTTAATTCGGGAGTTTCTAGTTTTATTTTGGTTTCTGTTTTATCCCCTTCAATTATTTGGTTTTAACAGGGAAGTCCTTTTGCTTTGTCATGTTGAGTCTTTTTTTTTGCATAGAGACAACGCATTGTTTAAGTTTGGGGGGTTTACTTGATGTTAAAATAAATTAGGAGTTGTTAGTAATATTTTATAGGCTTCTTTCATTAGTGTTCTTTGTTTCATATGACTCATCCAACTAATTAATTTGTTCGATGGTAGAAGTGTTCGTTATTTTTCTTTGTTTGATAATATAATATGAAGAGATTCTATGGGTCTCTATATTGTGAGTTGAGTTGTGAATGTTTTTCCCTATATAATTTTTATGTAACTCTCGACTTTGATTTTGATGATGCATAGATGATGTTTATGCTATTGTTAATATAATTGAAGAAAATGATATAGAATTCTAGTAAAAATTTTCTTAAGGCAAAATTATAGGTGACTTTTCATGATAGAAGTGATGTAGGTGAGTTTGTTAACCAGGTCCTTTATCCTTGTTTTAGTCAATTTTGAGCCTAAAGATAACCTGTTCTGCTTGTTTTCCTATTATAATAATAGACTTAGCTTTTATTTCATTTTATGTTTCTCTTGTTTGTTAATTGTCCTAACCTAAAAACCTTAGTGATTGACTTTTCCAAGGTTGTAATGAATTGATTACCAAATGAGAATGATATCTTGGGGTATGGAGAAGTAGAAAAATGGACTTTTTTTTCTTTTATTAAGTGTTGAAATTTTATAAGTCAAAGAAAAAAATGAAAGCGGAGTTGAAAAAAGAAAATAAGAAAATAAAAGTGTTTCGTGGTTATTGTATCAATTATGTGTGTTTTTGGAAGTAGAATCTGAATGATTAGATGACATTGTTGTTGAATAGGATTTAAATTAATTTGTTTCAAGCTTGGAAAGAGTCTTGAGCTGGGGTTTATTGTTTCTAATCTTGATATCAATTTTTAGCCTTTAGCCTTGGCCCCATTACAACCTATAAAGTCCTATTGATCTTGATTGACAAGGTACTTATATTAGTGGAGAGAAAATTAATACTTGGACTTATGGCAAATTTGATTTAATTGTATTGGATGATAATATAAGCTGATTCTAAACTCATTTGAGAGATAAGTTTGGGAGTTTTATTTTCTTCGTGAATTTGGAGATACGTTTGCACCTTTATTCTGCAATTGGATATCTTGTGAATTTTAAAATGTTAGTATTTGATTTCAAGGAATAATATTCGTGCACTAATGAGAAGTTATAAATTGATTTGTTGGATGGGTTGTGTGGAGTGGAGAAATCAGTCGAGTCTAGTTTAGGCTTTGCTCGGGACTAGCAAATATTCAAGTTTGGGGGTGTGATAACTCTGTAAAAAGTTATTATTCTTTGCATTTTATATTGAGTTTTTGTCATGTTTCGAGTGATTTTTATTTCAATTTCATTAGTTTGAAAGTTTATTAGATATTATTAATAATGCGAGAAATTATTGTGATTTTGGTGTAAAAAGTGCTAATTAATGTTGTTCTAGCAGGGTATAAGAATTAAAAGATGATCTTGAATGAATACGGGGCAAAATCGGGCAAAAAATCGTAACATGGAAACTTTAACGAAGAGCAGGGTGCTCGGGCACTAGGTTTAAGAGAACTCGAGTGCTGGCCTTTAGATTAAGAAAATTTTATGGCCGAGAGCTAAGAACTCGAGCGCATGGATTTAGAGCGCTTGACCACTAGCGACAAGAAAAAATGATTTTTCTGATATTTATGGAGATCCCGGTGGACCCCACTTATACTATTGGGTGGATCAGTTATAAAATTGATTAGGGTTTTAAAGAGGAGAAAGTAAAAAAACAACTCTGGGTGGCTAAGCGACAACACGAAAAACGAGAAGGAACAACAAAAAATTGGATCAGAAGAAGAAAATGCTTTCTCAAAAAGAGTTTTTCTTATTTTGATTTAGTTTTCTTTGTAATTAAATGATGTCTTTCATATCGCATATGAATTCCTAGAGTTTAATCAAATATTTTATGGAGTAAATTATTTTCTAGGATTTTCAATGACACCTAGTGCATGGATTAATAAAGGTTGTTTATTTTTATCTATGTGATTGCGATGATGGATTATCTATTTTATTCCATTCGTAATGCTATCATTAGATTGGCCATCTATTATTAGATCTATAGATTTTATCTTGTCTAGAGATAGAAAGATTAAATTTGTCATTGAATAAAATAGCCTTTCTTCATCTATTTGGGTGATTCACATATGAGATAAAGATATACTCATATGTCTTGGGTAACTGTTAAAGGTAAAATTTAAAGTATCATTTTGTATAAAGAATTTCCTAGAGGTATAAAAGTTGGGTGTGAGTGATAAGTTTATGGTGAATCGAGAGGTTATCATGAATAATTAATTCCTGTAGTTAATGATCGAAATGTGGAATTCATAACTAGAAGTTATAACTCTGATCATATTGAGCACCAGGTGTAATTGAAAATCATAGGTTTGTTGTCTTGAAGTTAATATCTAATTTAAATATTGCAAGTTAGATTAATTTAATCTTAATTGATAATTAAATCACTCTTTGAATTTACTTTTATTTAAGTATAATTAATTAAATTAATTATGGTAATTAAGAATTTCTACTACTACTTCCTAGTGGGATGCTACTTTATTATCATTTTTATTACTTGATTTAGCACATGCACTTACGTTATAATTTTCAAATCAGTATTTGTCATGTTTCTCATAGATGTGAGAACTTCAATATCCCCTAATAAATGAACTAAAACTCTAATACATTAATTAAGTATAAAAAATAATTTGCTATGAGTAATTACTTTACCACCCTTTAATTTATTACAATATCTTATGAATAAATCTGTGGGTATGTATAGAACATAAATTTAAATATCGTACTGGTAATCATACCAGATTTATAGTCGATATTGGGCATATAATATTTTGTTCAACTATGGTGGGTCAACACCATTCTAAAATTAGAATAAAACTATTAAGAATTTATTTTGTCATCAATATTTTATTAAATATTAGTCAAAATAATGTGATTTTCAACAAAAAAATCGAGATTTTGTAAAAATTTCATATTAAAAAGTTAGGTACTGATTAAAATGGTAACTGGAATTGAAGGTGATACATGGTATATCATGTACAATTGGGTGGTAGGATATATGGTATTTAAAACTATTTTATAGATACGTTAATTATTTAGCACTTCAAAATAAGTTAAGTGTTATCTGAATTAATATTTATATGATATTTACTTTATTAAAAAAATCTATATATAGTTTGGAGGAGGTAACAACTCATTAAATAAGATTGCTATAGACTTGATCCGGTCAAGACATGATGCATTGATGCCACGTGGCTCCTTTATAGAGAAACTTAATATTGGGCGTATCTCATTGACTAGATACTTATTTGCCTATGATGTGGACATTTTCATCTGATTACTAATGGAAATTCATTAAGGAGTCATTTGTTGGGCATTGAAAAGAGTTATAATTTGTAAAGAGTTATATCTTTGATGTAAATATGAAATATAAAATTTCTTTGAAAAAATTTCCCTCTTATTTGTGTTTTTAATAAAGAACGATGGATATGAACTTTTAATGGGAATTGTTTTTGTCATTAATGCCATATATATTTCTTATGTTTTTTATTTCTTTTATGATGCTAAATAAACAAAGTTTAGATGTGAATGCTCGATTTCCTATATTAAAGGGGCGTTGACTAGTTGCCAGACATTTGGGACATTGATGGGTGCGTAGAAGTGGGAGAAAAGTCTTCTATTCCCACGGTACGCGTAAAAGAGAGGAAAAGTTAGCTCTTTCGCTTGTGGCTCCGGTCATCTTCAAATGTTATAATTTTTCATTTTTGAATGACTCGCCAGTTGCCGCTCTTTGTACCCTCTCTGCCCGTGTTTACTATATTCTGTATTTTTTGTTTGTTTATGTTCTTCACCAGGTGGCTTTATATTGTTTAAAAACAACAAATTATTTCTTTTAAGAAATAGAGTACGCAATGGACTACACATGATGATCACGAATAATAATATTGTGATAAAATTATTCAAAGCAAGGGCGGTTTAAAAGTGGAATATTGTAAGAAATTAGACTAGTCTCGTATGTCCGTGTTGTGGGGGCGAGCGAGAATGTCATGCTTCTTTAAACACGTGGTTGATGAGTGGTTGGAAAATTAATCCAATTGACTTGAATAAGACTCTGATATTCTCGTGTGCTCTTATAATTGTCATCTCATTGCTCTTTGGTTCACGCAATTCATACATATTAAGATGAAGCTTCTCCTTGCTCTTCAAATTATTCTCTTCTTCTTTCTATCACCCATATTCGCCATCTCACTCACTTCAAATGCTACAGATCGGTTTGCCCTTCTTGCTATAAAAGAGCAAATCACCTCCGACCCAACTGGAGCCCTGGCATCCTGGAGCGATTCCCTCCATTTCTGCGATTGGAAGGGAGTCTCATGCGGTCGTCGACACCGGCGTGTCACTGGGTTGGACTTCTTCGGGTTCTTCTATTTGAGTGGGACACTTTCGCCTTATATTGGTAATCTGAGCTTTCTTAGATACATCAACTTCACAGAGAACAACCTACAAGGAGCGATCCCAAGTGAGATTGGCCGTCTATATCGGTTGCGTATATTGGACCTAAGCTGGAATTCATTTAGTGGAGAGATCCCTCTCAATCTAACAAATTGTCTTTCTCTTGAAGAAATGAATTTGGGCATTAACAACATAAGAGGGAAAATCCCAAATCAGTTGGGTTCCTTGTCAAGGCTGCGTAGATTGGACCTAAGCTCGAATTCATTCAGTGGATTCTTCAAGACTAAGAGGATTAGTCAATTAAAATAATTTTTTTTAAAAATATATAATAAAAATACTTCTGACATATAGTCAAGATTTTGGATCTCTCAAAAATATCACATGTCCTGGCTAACTTCAAGTTTTAATTTTTTATTAACGAGAATTTTATCTAATTATATTGAAAAATATAATAAAAAATTAAATAATTAAAATTCATCTTTTTATTAAAATATAATATATCTTTAAAATAAATCGCAATTTATATTCAAGATAATAAATCATTACTGTTTATATAATTATTTAACATATATATATATATATATATATATATATATATACAATTTAATTTAATTTGATATTAGTTACGCACTATGCAATATCTTGCCTAGTTTTATCTAATGTCTCTTAAAAGACAAATCTTAAAATTGTTCGAGAAATGACCTACTTAAGTCCTAATTAACAAATCAAGATAAAATGACCAAAAATATTTTTTTAGAAAATATAGGCCAAATTTTAAGTTAAATAAGAAACTTAAAATATAGCATAAAATTGACATATATATTTCTTCTAGCCTGTGGCAGTCGAGCCAAATTGAGCCGAATGTTCTCGCAATCTAATCCAAGCCACTTCTCAAGCCAAGCCATAAAAATCAATCGAATACCAAGAGATATGAGCACCAGCTGAACTATAAAACTCAATTAAATACTAAGAGATGGGAGTAAAGTCGAGTTGAGCCATAAAACTCGAGCCAATTATTTAATTGAGTCAAAAACTTAAAATTCTAGTTTACAGTAAAGCCAAATTAATTATAAATACTAGACTTACCAAAGTTTTTAACATCATACCAGATTAGTAGTTAATATATAGATAATTTTTTTTATCGCGGTTGACTTGTTCATAAAGGACTCACAAATATGACATAAAATTAAAATAAAAGAATTATTTTTCATTTTTAATGCGTTTTGTCAAATTTAAAAATAAATAATAATCCATTCTTAAATTTTATAAAACATAATTATAAAACCGTCTTAATCCGGTACAAATTGCCATTAGGCCAATACCAATTTAGACCTTGTATGAGATAACCCGATCGAACCGGCAAGTGGTTAAGCCTATCGAATTTGGTGAACCAACGAGAGAAGTGAGCCGAGCACATACCACCACAAGAGAATATGTGGTGGGCGATCCAGCAAGCAAGGCCAATCACAAGGGCACTTCCATGGCATCTCAGTTCACTACTGCCATCTCTCCCTTCCCCAGCTCAACCTTCAGATTTCTCCTGGTTCGGCTTCTTCTTCATTTCCTCTCAATCCTTCTTGCTTTTTAACATTTTATGTGTCTGAACTTCGAACTGCAAATATTTTTTGTAACACTGCTTCTCTTATTTGTGGTTCAGGATTGAGTCCATTTGGTAGCAGCCGGAGCTTCAGAGGTGACTCCCTGCACTTCCATGTAAGCTCATGCCAATGACCCATTTCATCTTTTGCAAAAAAATTAACACTAGATAAGAATATTGGAGTATACCTTCCTAAACTCTTTGTGTTTTCTCCATTTAAGTCTGGAGCATAAAGCAAGAACCAAGAACTGTATTAGAGAAGAACAGTAATGGAAACAATATTAATGCCCTATCCAGAGATTGGAGGATTAAGTGTGCTGGATTGCTATTGAAAATGCTATTGACAAAAAGTTCAATGAAAGTTCTAGGGTTCTATTAGCAAGGAATCCTTATTCTGATCTGCCTTCAATTGTAGGGTGTTCTTAGAAGTACAAGGAGAAGCAGGTTACGCCGGTTAGATGTTTCTGGACCAGCTCATGTCACGCATTCAACAACAATAACAGAAACAGCAGCAGCAAATGCAATTGCATCTTTCCATGCAGAGACCCACCTTGAGAAATTGATACTAGCAGATCTTGATCCAGCAACTGCAAAGGTGGCTATTGGTTTTGTTGGACCATTTCTCTCTGCATATGGGTTTCTCTTCATATTGAGGATTGTGATGTCCTGGTACCCCAAGCTTCCTGTTGAGAAGTTCCCATATGCGGTAGTTTATCTCCCCACAGAGCCACTGCTCAAACAAACCAGGAAACTGATCCCTCCTCTTGGAGGAGTGGATGTAACACCAGTTGTCTGGTTTGGCCTGATTAGTTTTCTGAGTGAGATACTAGTTGGTCCTCAAGGACTTCTTGTTCTTCTATCCCAGCAAATTTAGCTCTCTCAAGAAGAGATAAAGGTTATTCGTTTCATGATCGACCACAGGTGCCGATGATAATGATGAAGATGATGAGATTTGCACTTTCACAAATTTAATGAAAATGTCGCACAATGATTATTTGCTCGATTAATCATGACAGACACTTAACTTTTGTCAACAAAAGATGGCTCATTGATGGAACATCAACAAATGTCAGAAAGTATAATCCAAGTTTTTGTTTCACCATTCCCTGATGATCTATAACAAGAGCATTTAGCACTACCCAGGATACAGAACGCCCAACAGAATCTGCTTATAAAGATCAGATGATATAATTCCAAATTTCTACAACTATTTTACTCATCAAAAATACTTCCACAGGTGACAAACAGATAAATCACAAACTCTATTTTAACGGCTCTAGCACATTTGAGAATGATGCCGTGTCGCCTCACAGCACTTGAAATTTGCAATAATTACAATAACAAAGTAGAGAGGCTACGACCTTGAAACAAAGTATCGGATGCATCGACTATGAAAAAGAACGACCATATTGTTCGTCAAAGAAAGATTAAACATAGAGGAAACAAATATGCGGAAATATTTATGGAATCACCAAAGAGGAAGTACTGCTTCAGATGAAATAGTTAAACCTCAGGTACGAGAAAAATGGTAATGAAATGGGCCAAGCTGGCGTACTGCATCAGATCAAATAGGTAAGCTGCTTATTGAAAGAACTAAGAGAGCAACATAATTCAACGGACTAATCAGTCTCAGCATAAGCAGTTTCAAGGTGTGCTTGCTCGGCCTCCTGCACTTCCTTCTCTGTCTTCCTTCCTTTCTTTGACTTGTAATAAACACTCATGAAAGTACCCACAGCTCCATACTTCTTGCGGCAAAATTCGTAGAGAGATGGATCAAACATCCTCCAAAAGTCCTTCTCACTAAGTTCAGAAACAGCATACTGTGGCTGGAAACCATGGTTTTCTATCAGCCAATCTTCCATATTTTGGACAGCTTTAGCTCCATCAAATTGCTCACCTCTAAGCACAGGGCCAGGCGCGTAGTAAATACCCACATCCGTATACATTTGAGCATAGGTAGTGTCCCCCTGCTTAAGTGCACGTTCAAATCCAGGTTCAGGGTAGACCATGGTTTTAACAGGGAGATTGTACAGCCTATGTGGGCAGAGCCAGATGGGATAAACCTGCCAAAAAAAACAAAATATATGACGTTGAACATGGTACAAGAGCATAGAAGCAAGCAGCTTTCATATGATACTGAACTTAAATACCAGGAAAGAGAAAAAAAATGAGGCAATAACTTCATTCATAAAAAAAAAAACTCTAATGAAGGACAAGTAATTGCATGTAGATCATTGACACAGAAGGGGGACTAGTGCAGGGTGGAAGAGTCATTCACAATAAATATCACATGTGCAAACATTATTGGTGTTTATTAAATGCATATAAAGGAATGCAGAGAGAAGAAGAGTGAGAAGGAAAGACACCTCCATTTCACGATCATTAAACTCTAAGGCATCGCCAACCTTGTAAAGGGGCACCAGCATATCTTGAATCACATGCATCTCATGGTAATAGTTCCGAATAGCCTCACCTTGAGTAGCCTTAAGTAAGGAAACCTTCGGTGGCATCAGCCATCCTAAAGCCCAACGGAACCACCACTGGTCAGCAAAAGGGAGAATCAGCTTTCCCTCCCAATACAAGCACCTTGTATGCCTGTGGTAATACTCCCGAGTAGGAATGTATTCAACGAATTCACCCTTCTTGAAAGCAGTTTCCGCGTGCTGATAGAACCATGGCTTGAACCACCATCCAACATTGTTGATAACATTCCCCTTCTGCTTTGCTTCTTCCTTTGATGCATATCTGCCCGTCATCATCACTCCTTCTGAGGCATTATAAATCATGCCCTCAACGAAATCAGGAACCTTTGCAGGGTCACCATCTCTTGGAGCAAAGGAATCCATATAAGCTTGGGCTAGATCCTGCAATGTCCCCTCGCAGGTGTATAAGTCAACCTCATGTATTCTTTAACATGGATGAGCTTAATCTCAGCAGCAACTAAAAGGCCTAATGTGCCCTGTGACCATGGGATGGCATAAAACAAGTTAGAGTGTTCGTTATCCTTGGTAGCTCTAACGAGACGCCCATCAGCCAGAACAATCTCATACGCCACAACTGTGTCCGAGAACAGGCCATAAAGGTGTGAGCTTCCCTCAATACCATAGCCATTAATGAGACCTCCAACGGTAAGATCATCAAGTTCTGCTACAACAGCAAGAGAAAGATTCATGGGAACTGTTACTCTGGTAATTTGGCCCATATTCACTAAAGGCTCCACTCCTTGCAATCATCCTCTCCTTGTCAATATCAAGAACATTTCTAAATTCTGATAAATCCGACCTCAAAATGCCTAGCACGCTTGTAATCGACATTTCTCATACCAACAGCAATCCACGAGCTCGCGCTGTACATACTAACCCATCTTTGGATGGATTTCTCTCTTTCAAGCGCTTTATCACCTTCTTCACATTTTCATCATGCTCCTTCTGACGGCGCTTAAAAGACTTGTACTCAGATCTAACATCTCCAAGGTATGTAAGGAAATATAAGGTGGCAGAGATTGGGAGCACCACAAAGATCACAATAATCCAGCGGAACTGAACAAAATAGTCCACCCAAACCTTCTTTCTCTTGGGGCGAAGTGGTGCTTCCAAGTCAGACATTTTGAAGCACTTTTCCCTGGAATCAAAAACAGGAATTGATAAAGCATTCTATATAGACCAGACAGAATATTTGAAACGTAATTATTGATTCTACCCCGAGAAACAGCTTAATGCTTGTGTATCTTTGCTACAAATAAAGCATGACATAAGAAGTATATTAGATCTGTATAAGCAAATAGCAGATGACAAGACGAAATAATAGCTAAGTGACCAAACTTTTCAGTCAACATCAGATATAGAGATTAGGCAAGTTTCCAGGACTAACTTTAGAATTAAAACTCGTATTGTTATTTCAACAAATAAGACAATTAAAATTAGCGTGCCACCCACATACATACCGACTTGAAAAAAAATTACACCACCTCAATAATTGAAGTTTAAATTAGGAAGAAGAGGAAATTTACGACAATGCCAAAGCTATAACAGATCTACAAGCAGAGGAAAAAAATGCAAAAAACTATAACAAATAATATACAATATATATATTTAAGCAAAATCGCACTACTTCCTAACAGTGCATCTAACAAAAACTGCAGATTCAGAACCAAACACACAATTTACATTAGCAGGTGCATTATAACAACAAAAGAAACTTCAAAAGACATAATTTTTTCTCATAAACAAGTACCTAAGAGCAAACCCCAAGTTACCAAAACCAAAACCCGTCTAAACATGAACGAAAGACTCACCAGGAAGCAAAATAAAACCCCCACCAGAGCTGCTGCAAGAGCAGTAGGCCACACCCAAAAAAAAGACCAACAAGAACAGTGGTATACAGCCAACTCCACAGCAAGACAATTCAAAATAAAAAAAGAAACGGTGATGCACATGCAAATAAACAAATCATGGAGAAGAAACCGAGGCCAGATCTGAGTTTGGAGGTAGCGGAGATTCGCTGGAGATCACGTTTTCGACTGAATCAGTCCGCAAGCGACATCGCATGTGACCAACATTAAAAAAACCGCAGTCAAACATGCAATCCAGGTGGATTCCACAGTAAAAAAAATCATAACTTTATCATCCAAAAAACATATATCCAGCGTTGAATTCTTCAAAAGGCACCAAATTTTCGCAACAAACCGCAAAAAAACTAGATCAAAACACAACTTTTCATCCGAATAACACAGAGATAACAACAAAGGAAAAACAAACAAAACCAGTGTCGGATTCGAGAAAAGGTAACAGCATTGTGCACATCGAAAAGGGCAAGCAACTTAACCAAAATCACAACTTTACATAAAAAACAAAGATTACTAAAATGCGGCTCAGAAAACAGAAACCCAGTGTTGGATTCGAGAAAAAGGCATCCACATTAAGCACAAAAATGGCGAAGAACTAAATCAAAATTACAACTTTCCATCCAAAAAAACACAGATTACCAAAATGGGGATTAAAAAACAAAAACCCATTGCTTGATTCGATAAAAGACATCGACTTTTAGCACAAAAAAAAACCACTGGAAGAATTGCCGTTTCAACAAAACAAAATTTTTAATCAGGAGTGACAAAACAGGCACAGTAGAAATCAAAATGTGAGTGGCACAGCAAAATTCCAGTGAGGATTCCAGAAAAAATGTAATTTTTTTGCAGAAAAACTAAGAAAAAAAATACGACAAATAAATATTAGAAAAATTGCAACTTTCTATCAAAATCTGAGACAAAAAAATGCAGAAAAAATTGGAATGTGGAACAACAAAATGCAGCTCAATATTAAAATTTTGCAAAAAAAAAAAGCAAAAAAAGGGAATTAAATTTGAAACAAAACCAAAAAGAAAAAAGAAAAAAGAAAAAACTTTTCAGAAACAATGTGAGCGGAAACAACTCAAAGCTAAACTTTCCAACATTCAAGAGACAAAACTAGTAAAAAATGAAACTTTCCAAACAGAAAAAAAACACAACTACCCATCAAACAAGCACAATTTTTTTAAAAAAAATGCATGCAAACACATAAAAATAGAAATGCAATTGAAACAACACAAACTGCAACTTTCCGACAAGATTTTTCAAAAAAAATGAAAGACAATTTTTTTAAAAAAACCCAAACTTTTTGCCAAAAGATGATAAAATGAACGAAGAACAAAAGATGAAAAATAAGGATCGGCGGAGCCCTACCGGCGGCGACGGTGGAGGTTGCAGAGATGGCAGGAAGAGGTATGGGAGTGATTGGATGGGGTTTATCTATTGTCAATTTATATAATATAATAATTAATTTTTTCTTAATAAAAACCAATTTTCGATTAAGGAGGATATTAATATTAATTAGGAAATGGGAAGTATAAATATATTTTTTTCCTAAAAATAAGTATACAATTGGGTTTGTTGAGTTCATTAAATATTGGACTCTTGGTTTCCATTTTTTTATTAGTTCTTTTGATCAAATTGTTGAAATTAATGGTATTTTTATCAGGCAGCAAATGAATAATTATTTAAGCACTTTTATTTTAAAACTTAAAAATTCAAATCCTTTTTAAGAGATTATTTTTTAAAAAATCACCGATAAAAGTATTAAATGATCAAAGAAGAGTATTTAGCGTTGACTTTTTAAATATACATATCAAACATATTATTTTGAATCATTTGTCTTTAAATATATGTTTATATATATTTAATATTATGTACATCATTGTGTGCTAATGTAAGGGCTTTTACCGTGAGGTCTGGAAAAAAATTGTATACGTATTATTTGAAAATTTAAAGTGATTTTTAAGTATATTTTAAGGAGTTTTCATGTTAATTTTATTGTAATTTATTATTTGTTAAATTGTTTGATTTGTCTTGTCAAAATACAACAATATATTTAGAGAATATGTGTGTTAAAATCCACACAATAAATTAGATTATATGACTTTATTAAGATAATTATTTGACTAAAAATTTATTTAAGATTATTGTCTCGCAATAGTTAAAATTATTTAAAATTCTATAAATTAAGTAAAAGTGTATAAATTTGGAACTACACAAGACAAAGAGGTTGTAATGTAAGAGTGTTTGTACCAATTGTATCAGTGGATAAATTTTTATAGCCCCAACATCTTCAAAGATATATTTCAATATACATTGGATTTATTTAAAATTTAATAAATAAATCAATTTTTTTAAAAATAACTTATTTATTAGCATTTTATTTACTTATAAATATTTTATTCAATACAATTTTCATCAGACCTTGTGAGTGTGTACATCTTAAATTTTGAATACGCACTTATTGGGTTTATTTGTACACACCAAACATCTTTAAAAATATGAAAATAGGTGAGCAGCTTTGAATATAAAAATTATTTATATATATAATATCCAACTAATCCTAATTAAATTATACAAACTATATTGCCCGTGAATCTCGTGATCTTGCCCACCCTAAGTATTAAGAAATAAAACATTTTAAAAAATAATTGAAATTAAGAAATATTGATAGTTATTAATAAAAAACAAACCCTAGCCAGCATGATGATTGTTAGAGTTGTGATTGAACTTAATAATTTCAAAAATGAGTTTACTTCCAAGCTTCTACATGACCAGAGCAATGATTTATTTTAACCAAAGTAATAATTTACACTGTGGTGAGTGATAATCATAGAACCATGGTAACCAATTTATTGGTAGGATGGCCCCATGAATGGCAGACCAAGGCCCACAAGAAAAAGATGTTAAACAGTAGCACATGCACGTGGGGCCTACGTATGCTTTATTATCAAAGATATAATCATATCTCCCCATTTTTAGTTTTGCAATGAAAACGAAATAAACCTATTTTCTTTAAAAAATAAATCTAACCTTGATTGCAGTTATTAGTATTTTCAGTGCATTAGTTGAAAAAACCATGGATGGAAAAAAAATGCATCAATGCACCTTGGATTTTCTAAAATCCTTCTAGCATGATTATGGATTTTCTAAAATCCAAGGGTGAATATTATGTTAAATCGTGTAGAAAAATAAATATGTGTGAAAGCATATTTGAATCCACGGGTACAAATATGCTAATCTTTAAAATTATTATGAATGATCTAGTTAATTCTTTATTTATGATATGATGTCAAAAAAAAATTATTCACCGAATTTGTTGACGGTAACCCATTATATTAATCTCTAGGTAGTGATTATATAAATTTTCTATACACCTTATTTTTAATTTGGCCTATCATAATAAATTAAAAATAAAAATATTTTAATTAAATTATATTTTTATAAGCCAATTAATATGATCACATAATTAGGCTTCTAATTAAAAAAATAGTCTTCTCGTGTTCAATTTATCTATTATTGTTATATATTTAATAAATGTGACACACCATTCGACGCTAGCTTCTTCGTCTCTAATCATTCATTTTTATTAGGCCATGAAAAGACACATTTGTGAAATAGCACTTTTTGGTGACAAGTTTGGTATCTTTCTGTTACCGTTTTATAGTGTACTATATATTAAATATGAACTCACACCCTTCGACAGGTTAAGAGGATCACCCTTTACCATTCATTTTATAGTGTACTGTAATTTCCATGTTCAATGGTAGGGGTGGGTACGAGTCGGATAGATATCAGGTGAATTATTATTTGTGTTTGTCTAAAATTTTGTCGGATAAAATTTATTGAATTGACTTCAGACATCGAATTATCCGTCGGGCCCAAGCAATGCCTGCGAACAGTTCAAAATTACAGTATTCTCCTCTGTGCTGCCACTGCCTTTGCCATCGCCCGCCCTCTGCCGTTACACTCTGCGCTGCCAGTGAATCTTTGCTAGAACCGTTAGAATCGGCTCGGCGAGCCTGACGCATCTACGATGTCGACGTGCTCGGCGAAGGTGGTGGCTTGCCAAAAAATGGCTAAATAAAGGCGGTCGGTAGTAGATGACTAAATCCAATCGGCCTAGGCAGCGATGGGCTTCGCTTTTATTAGAGAAGGTCGTGGGAGGGTCAGTAATGTCAAAGCGGTGACTGGACGGCCGTGGCGAGCGGTTGCCGGCTGTAGAATCGACGACGCGAGCACGTCGCTAGGCTCGGCAATTCCAGCATCATGGAGGCCAGGAGATCGCAGGGGCGCTCAGGGCATCACAGCAATGCCACGGTGGGGCCTGGCGGTGATGATTGGTGGCAGGGCAACGTTAGCGGCAGCGACCACGACAAGCAAAAGGGGCGGCACGGCAAGGGTTTGGACGGGGAAGAGAAAGTGGGCCGAGGGTTTGATTGATGGCAATATCGTAAATAAGACTTAACTCGCTCGTGTCTGTGTCAATAATAGTAACTAACTCGTAATAAATCCTACAAAAAAATCATAAAATCAGAAAAAAAATCCCATAAAATAAAATAAACACTACAACATCATAATGACATTCTATAAACAACCCACCAAAATTCCCGCAACGCGTCCTAACGTGGTAAACGGCCTAAAACTAATCCACGATCAACTATATACTTGGGTAGACATGACCCTCATAGCTCATAAACCCGACCAGCGTCGACTCAGTACACGTATTCTAAAACATACTTAACTCGAACCGACAATTGAACCGATTGATTCATAAGCATAAAACTCTAACTCAGATCGCGGGTTTTACATTATGTTTATAATGCGATATATTTTTTCAAAGATGGATCATACAAGTTCATTATTAAATATAACTGAATAAAGTAGAGGTGAAAATGATAGCAAAAATTCGATTGCTAAATAAGGAGAATATATGCACAGTACATTATCAAAAAGAGAAAAAAATATCCGGTGTATGCGCCTATTTTAATAAAAATATTAGAATGAAACATCTTATATTTTTCGTTATTGTGAAAAGAAGTTTGAGGGAATTGAAAATTACGAAACTACTTATTTATAGAGGCATATTGAAGGAAATATTCTAATTTCAAAATAAAGAGGATATAAAATATGAGTAATTAACTTTTTTGTATTTTTTTCATGTAGGTGAGCTAGATGAAGAATCAATTATTACAATATTTTATCTTTAAAGTATATGTAATATTGTGCTATATTTTAATGTCAATGATTATTTTAAAATTTCTATACATTGATTATCTTTTGTTTAACTTTAAAAATTTAGAGCATGTTAACTAAATTATAAGTGGTTTGATATAATTATTAATGTGAATATATAGTTCTAAATTCCTAAATATAAGTGTGACTTTTATCCTTTTTATATGTATGTCATTTTTGGATATTTAAGATATTAAATATCAATTTTATGTATAAACTTAATTAATTTTACTATATATTTATATTTTAAAATTTTCATAAACTATAATATTAGTCATACAGATATTGAAGACATTATATTATTAATATAAAATATTAGACACTCGGTCGGTCGTTCGGTCGGACAAAAAAATGTCCATGTTTGGTTTGTTTTAATTCAGTCAAATTCGGTCGGTCAAATTGTGTCAGACATACTTCGGACATCGGATGGACGAACAAATTCGGACGTCCGCGCCCACCCCTATTCAATGGTGTCATTTTGGGCCAGGGTTTGTCCTAGCATTTGATAAATAAAATCAGTGTAATATTTATTTGTTTGATTTAAATCTCTTTAAGTGGAGGTGTTTAAAATTTTAACGATAATAATTAAATTAATCTCCTTTAACTAAAAAGATTTAAACCAATTATACAAAGGCTACAACGACTTTGCTATAACAATTGTTACAACACCCTAGTGGTTTTTATGTAACCATTTTATAGTGTCCTTTGTGATTATTTTTTGTGTCCATTTATGCCATTTTTTGTGATTAATGGGTGCAATCTTTCGAGTAGTACCCTATATATAACATCCCATTGTTTTGGTCTAAGGGCAGACCGAAGTGCGATGTTATAATTTGAAAAACTATTTGTTGGACTAGTCTCGTATGAATTTTATAAAAGCGGATCTCAACCTTCGAGGAGGTTAAGACGGGCAACCTTACAGGGTTTCATCATATATGTACGCTGATTCATGCTAGCATAAAGAGACTTTTAAATTTAAAGATTCTATATGATCACCCCTAGCTACAATAGAGGCAAAACCTCCCCTACGACTATGAGTGGTGACTTTTATAAATGTTGATGATCATTCTCAACTGTAGAAGAGACACACCCCGACTATATTCTTAAGGTTGAATGTTGTGACATGAACCTTTTCTAACTACTTAGTTTAAGTGATTTGTTACATTTCTTAATTTTTTACAAGCGGATGAATGCAGAGAATTTGAACAAAGGTCGTGGTTACCCGTTCCACATACCCGACATGTGCAAGAAATTAAAATAATTAAATACAGTATCATCAGATGCCAGGACATCAAACTATAACACCCAGACTTCACATGGGTCTACAAGCGGTGCGAACTATATGCTCCTCGTACTCATATTTCTTTACGACACACTCACACAGTTACAACAAATATGTTTCGCGTATCTAATAAGATCCTCATGTGTTCTAGGACTTTGAGGCTTATACCTTGCAAATGATAGTTAGAGCACCCCAAAGTGTGTCTGCACCACAATAATAATATAATGATATATAAAACGCGCATACACAACAACAATTAATTGACTTATCCTGAATTATACAAGTTTATATAACTTTAGGGCTTATTCCCATAACAAACTGCATCTCAATTTCATATTACATTAATTCGGTAATTAACACAAATACAAAACGAAATACACTGTCATAAGCCGTTTGATCCATCCACTACGCTGGTAAAAAAACAAAACACCTACATATATTAGCGAAAAATGTCAACAATCAAAATATTGATTACTGGTCTGTAGATACTAGGAATATAGTATTATTGGTAAATAGGTATCCAAATACCCACGAAAAAGTTGTAGAAACTTTCAGAATCACACAGGGTGGTAAGTAAATGCCGATGCAACCACATATCATATCATAATTGCCTACAAAGAGGTATCTTACAAACATATAAACATACATATATCGCTTACACCCTCACTTCTATATATGACCCTCCACAGTACCCATGTGGTCTGGAACCAATGAGCCATAATTTTCAGAAACACATTACATTCGCAGTACCTTACATACATTATACCACTTAAGGATAGAAGGGGTATTAGTGTAATTTGTATATCACCATACCGCTCACTCTCTTATTCATAAAATTTGTAAAAATACACGTACTTATATAATAGGCTTAGGGAGGAGGCTTATCATACATTGAGCTTCAGTTCGAAAACCAACAAGTGATCTCATCTTAGTAGTTTTATTAATCATATGATAAAATGCGACTAAATGACATGGAATCGGAGGGATCCAATACAAGTGTAAAACCCATGACTCGAGTCAGAGTTTTACGGGAGTGAACCAGTCGGTTCAACCGTCGGTTCGAGTCAAGTCAGCTTCATGGACCGCGAGCTGAGCTGAGGCCAGCTGTGAGTTATGAGCGATGAGGGTCATGTATGCTCAAGTGTACGATGATAACGTCTAAAAAAAGATGAGAAATGGGTTATCAAGTATATGGAGGTATACAGTATTGATTGTTATTTTTATTTGATCGTAGAATAGTTTTAGGCCGAATAACGCATTAGGACGCTTTGGATTATATTTGGGTGGGTTATTAGTTATAGAACATATCATTTGGATGTTGCTGTGCTCGTTTGATTTTATGGGATTTTCCCAATTTTTTTGGATTTTTTTAGGATTTATTAGGAGATAGTTATTATTATTGACTCGAGTCGGAGTCGAGTCAAGTTTAATTTACAAAAATGCCATCGCACGCCACTTCATCTTCCCCGACACCTTCCCCTTCCAAAACCCTAGCCGCCGCCGCCCACTGTGGTCGCCGCCGCCGCCGCTGCCGACGCCGCACTGCCACCGATCAACGCCGCCCTGCCCGGCCGTGCCGCCTTGACCAACCCCGGCCACCGTCTCGCCGCCACGATGCCGGAATCGCCCCACGAAACCGCCTCGGCCGTCGCCACTCCGGGCCGGATTCCACCGCCGTTCGGTCGCCGTCGCCGCCGCTGTGACCACCAGTCTCACCCTCTCGCCGTCGTCGACGTTTCCCCCATCATCTCGACCGCCGTCGAGGCCGGCTCGCAGCCCCGATCGGAGCACGCTGCCGCCGCCGCCCATTTTCGACACCGCCGTCGACGGCCATCGCCGCCTCGACTACCCTGTTTGACACTACCATTGGACCAAGCTCGTCGAGCTGGTGCCGATAGACCTCCTGATTGCCCCGTCCCAAATCATCGCCGGAAAACCGTCAGAATCGGCCGGAAACCGCCGACACTCGCCGGAAAACCGCTGGAACCGCCGAAAAATTGGATTCGTGGGAAATTCGCCGGATCATCCGCCGAACACACCCGGTCCAATCTAATCGGACTTCGGACGCCGCTAGGTGCCGAATTCGAGTTTCGAGCCACGAAATGGAAACCCTAGCCGTCACCGATTTTCGACGACGCGAGGTATAATTTATTTTAACTTAATTATTTGAAAATATTAACTATTAGAATTGCATGCTAGGATTGGTGAATTGTGTGTTATAATAATATATATAAATGTAGATTTGATTAAGGATAAAATATGAAATTTGTTTGATTGAGTGGTATTAAAAATGGAGGCTAAGAAACTAATTAGGGTAACTAGTTAATAATCATGATATAATGCAAACTAGCCTAAGTAGACTTGCTAGAATTGATATAGGTTGATGTGTGTTGATTGACGAGTGATTGTGTTGATTATGTGCATGCTATAGGATGTGTGATTCATCATGTGGGCGTTAGTTTTTAGCTTGATTGTGTAGGTACGGTGTAGGAGCTCGCCGCCTAGGCGCGTGGACCCGTTTGGAGCTTCTACCAGGTCCGTTTAGAACTCGTTCTCTGATTTACGCTACTCTCTTGTGTATTTGATTTATTATGTGCAGGACGAGTTAAGTGGCATTTTATCGGATCCCACTTAACTTGGGCCATTTAGCCAACGATTCTTTTCGGATTAATAACCCTCGAGGATGAGATCCCTCGAGTTTGTTTTCGAACTTCAGATCCAGCTCAAGTTGCCTTCGGGCCTATTGTATAAATCCCAACCCAGGCCTATATATGTATAGTTTTCTCGTTTTTGGTGAGAGATGGGATGAGGGTTACTTGTGGCCATGTCTTCAGATAGGGCGTGTGCTCGAAAGAGCGGACTCTGGAGCTAGGGAGAACCCACTTCGTTCCCGAAGGATCCGGACAACTCCACCTTTGAGTTCCTCAAACCCGAAGAAGTGTGGAGGTTTACGGGTATTGCAATGCAGTGCATGTCTAGACTTATGGTTCAAAGGGTACTGAAGGCGACTGCCTGAGAGTGCTCGACCTTTGTGCTCAAGACCAGGAGTAATATGGAAGGTGCAAAGGGCGGTAAGGAATAAAATTTGATGCGAGAAGCGATAGAGAAATGACCAAGGTATGAGAATGAGAAAGAAAAGGGGACGTAATAGAAACAGGATTATGAATTAGTTTATGTGTACTCCAAAATTCCAATCCAATTAACCATTAGAATGATTTTTTTAGCCCTAAAATTTTCAAGGTTAGATAAAACAATTATTGGTTTATTAGGTAATTTTTATATGATATAATTTTTAGCCAAACATTTAACTAATCACACAACATAGGCAATCAACACAGAGCACAGTAGACACACACAATGTTTCATTAATTTTGTTTAGGCCTTAGTTGAGGTAATTTTAATATGATAAATTATTGATATTAAGATCACAACATTATTAACATATATCATAAGATATATTATGAAATTAAAATCATAACAAGGTATAAAAATTGGCGAAATGAGTGATCAGGTCACTAGAAACTTGAAAGCTACCACCTTTAATTTAATTTTGGACCTTATCATGATCCTCCATGCCAAATCAGTCGACATGCTCAACATATAACTTGCAGATCTATGTCGTGTGAAAACAAAAAGACCAAGATCATACAAATCCGACATCGAAAACATGAGTTATGAATTTTATGCTCAACTAGTGTAGATATGGACAAACAGATGATACAAAAATCATAACTATTTATCTACCTATGATAATGACATGAACGTACCTTTCAAAATTCTTTAAGAGGTATATATATACATGGTAAAAATATAATAAAAATGAAAACAACATCTATACATGAAACAGCAACCCAAATAAGAATCATCAGCCAAAACTAGAAAATAACATACCTTTAACAGTTTAAATCCAAATCCTTCAACCCTTAAAAGAAGAACATTTTAGAAGGCCGAGGAAAGATATATAAAGCTTAAAGAGTGGAGAAAAAAGTTGGAAAAATGAGTGGAAAGGTGAGGGAATAGGTGAATTTTATAAAAGAAGGGTGGTTAGTTTGGTGATGTTATAAGTATAAGTACTATACTAAAGAGAAATGGGTTGGCTTGGTAATGTCGTAGAGGTTTGAGTGTCATACTTATAAAGGTATAGGTGTCATACCTATAAAGGTATAAATGTCATATCTAAATAAATATGAGTGTCATACCTATAGGGGTATAGGTATCATATCAATAAATGTATAAGTTGGGTTAGCTAAAGAAGTATAAGTTGGGTTAGGTAAAAGATGTATGGGTTGGGTTATCTTTAAACCCAAAAACAATTATGAACTCATCTAGTGTAAAGCTTAACTTGTTCGTATCAGAGGCTACATCATACCAAAGAATTTCACCCACTTGGAAAAAGAGTAATATATCCCCGCCAAGTCGACTCCTTCCCTGTGTAGAAAAAACGTCACTCCACATCTTTTATCTACAATGCAGCACTCGGTAGTTTCACAGCAAGCCAACTATTTCTTCATATATCCCTGAAAACCAAAAGACACGGCACTGCCCTGTCCTCTTCAGTTTTATCCTGATAAATTCCATGATGACATGACCAGCTATTCATATAATTTTGTCAAAATCAATAGCCAATAATCAGTCATCATCTCACGAAAACAAAAATTCTTAAAATATGAATTTTGTACGGTTGTCATAGCGCTTACCACGAAACAGTGAAATCTTTTAGAAGTAACATACAAACAAGAACATCGCATCATCAAGAATTTAATCAGACTTCATCAAAATCATATTAAGCAATAGACAATCAGCCACCAATTCATTCATACTACAGAAATTAAGTTGACACAGCAGATGTATTTATGCAACAGCCATAAGGAAATTTATGTGTCTATCTGATTGAGAGCTTGTACATTTCAAAAATAAAAAGGACCAAAATCCACTCTCTATTTTTGCTAGTAGCAAGTTATGATAGCTCACATGGCCAACCATACAAGAATTTCATGAAAAAAAGTGAGAATGTTCATGATAAAACACTAAGAACAGTAATTTATAATAATGAGAATTTAGAAATGTTACTGGACTCTCTGTTCAAGGGATATCAGCGCTGGTCAGGATTAAGGCTTTCCGGATTGCTTCCACACAGCAAAATGCCAAAAACCCCACACCTACAAGAGTCCATACTTGATCGAAATGGTAGCTATGATACAGCTGCCAGGTCTCTCTCTCGCTAATAAAATATGTAAATGCACCTTTCAATGACTTTGATGTTTTTGATCTGCCAACTATTGCAAGTTTCATCTCATCTGTTCCAGATGAACTTTTGTCACCTCTCATTGGATTTGGAGAGGTCATTTCAACCAAATAAATAATTTTTTTGGAGTGAGACAACTCTTTGGTCATTAGAGACACAGTCATCAAGCTGATACAGGGGGAGATTCACCACACAGGTAATCCAAGAAGGAAGATTTTTCTGGTCAATCAAATGGCGTTTTCGCAGATTCTTTGTCACTGATAGGTAGCATCAACATAATAGAGTGCATCTCTTGAACTTGCAAGGTGAAAAGAAAACTCAATGCCTGTAATTCCACTTCCCCATCTCACTGCCTGTAAAAAGAAAACATTTGTTATTAAGAAGCAATTGAATCTGAAACTTGGACCTCGTTCAAACCTAGTTTCATTTCAACTTCCTACCAAGAATTCAACAAACTATGAGGAAACCATTCCCTCACCAAGTTTATCACTTCTTTGCCTCCTTTAACCTTGAAACCTTTGACAGCCCTTCCACCAATGCCTTCACATTCTGAAAGTCAGGAACCTTGTTCCTTTTCAGACTTGTCAACAGAACCTTCAGGCCCATATCAAAATCCCCACTCTTACGAAAATAATACAGAAAGTTTCAATAAAAGGCAGCATTAGGCAATTGTAGCTAATAATATCAGGCTTCAAACCTAATTCGCCATCTCACCTATGCACCTCAAAACATCCTCCGGCTTCCCCCTATGGGCATGCATTATCTTCACATTGAAAGCAGCCACATCTCGTAAGCAGCCATTTTCACTCATCTCACTCCAGATTCTATCCGTATCCGTGATCTGCCCCTTCCTATAGAAAACATCCAAAAGAGTGGCACATGTCACCTGAGTAATCTCTACATTCTTCTTCTTCATCTCATCGCCAATGCTTAGTAAATATGATCTTCTCCCAGCAGCAAAATAAAGGTCAGAGAAGATGCCAACATATTCAGGACATGACCAAATATATGCTCCACTGCCAAACGATACTGAAGCATTGCTTCCTCCGGACGAAGTGATTGAGAAAAGCCCTCATGACAAAAATAAAGCTTCAAGATAATCGTCTATATAAGCAAGGCATGGCCAATGATCCGTTCTGATACGAACTAATGTTGAAAAACTCCCCACTTCGAATTGGAGGAGTAGATGGAAGTGAGGTGGTAGAAAGATTAAAATGAGAAAACATCCCATCATTCTTTTAGTGATATGTAAGCATTCTTCATCATCATCTGCACTGGCAACATACTTGAGCAGCAGAAAATTCTTGTCTGAGTACTGACCAGAACTAGATACCTCGTGGTCAGACTCTGGGAACTGTTCACTAAATACAACATTTTTTACAACTCCATTATCCTTCACCATGTTAACAAGAGGCTGCCCAATAACACTTACAACAAAAGGAGCCAAGTGACTCTCAACTCTGCTTGTAACAACAATGGCAGGAACTTCCATCATTTTGACAGACTGGGTGCCATTTATAGCAGCAAAACTTTTCCTCCTTTTAAAGACAAGACCTCACGACCTGTACTGCTCGCGCTACCACAAGCTTCCCACAAGGCAGAAAACAAAGCTGAGAAGTATTCTGCTGTCATATCATCTTGAACATCAGATGGGAGGCTCACATTGAGAAACATATCTTCTATTTCGACTTTGATGCTCTGAAGTGGACCTCGGATTATCTGTCCATTGTCAGCATTTGCCTCCATAGAGACACTAATCAGCCCAGGCATTGGATCTCGAGGCTCCAATTCTATCTCCACAAGTGCCTTAAAACTTTCTCCATCTTCTTGACCTGGTTCATTTTGTGCCAGAACAATATCAAGTTCCTCCCTCTCACCCGATGAATAGTTACGTTGTGCGGGCTCACCAAGAAGAAAGGGTATTCGAAACTTTGGAATGGATCCATATGGGGCTGATGATGAGAAACTGATCACTGCAGCATATAAAGCAGGTGGCTCGTCCAGTTCACCAGAGGTTACTGAAGGTTTATCGACCCCCCATACCCGATTGAAGGGTTCAGACTCAAACCTGAGCGTGCATAATATTTTAATCTTGACTCCAGGCATGTGCTTTAGATCCGGGATACCAGTAAAATGTCTACGTAGTACCCTTAGAATCTCAGAAAACCTTGTATCCATCACTCGAAGTGGCTCCATTGGTGAGGAGTGGTTTGCAGAAAATACGTGGGAAGCAGAATTAACTTCAGATATCACCCCTTCCACGTCTGCAGAATCTGGGTCCATGTTTTGAGGACTAATTGGATTGTTTTCTTCAATTCTCAAATCAGCTGCAACCAATGACCATGGCTCATCGACAAGAAGGGGGACTATTCTCTCTATATGAATATACGAAGAGATATCCCGTGACTTTTTAAGATCATGAGACAGCCGAGGAGATTGAACCTGGAGAAATGAGGCAAGGTGTGGAGATGGAGAAACACCAAGATGTTGTTCCCCTAGTTCTAGTAAGTGCCTTAGCTTCCTTCCAGGCACACACAACATCAGCCTTAAGTATATTCTGCACAATAGATATGTCTGTCAAACTAAATTGGCTTATAAATAAATCACCAGACATAAGAACAAATAAACACATGTTACAACATAAAAGTCAACAGATAGACAAAAGGAATGGCTATCAGTTATACCGTGCATTATCACGAATTTCCAAATCAGGGAAGAATTGGCACATAAAAGACAGCAAGCGAGAGAGTGAGACAAAAATCCTAGAAGAACGGTGGTGCTTAAGCATGGTACGACAAACTCCCAATATCTTGCTTCCGTTAGACCACAGTTTTAATCCGGAGTCTGGTCCATGACTCTTTACAAGGTTAACAACGAATGCAGTCATCAACTCTAGCAGGGCAGCAGGTGGTATGGATTCATTCTGAGCAATCCTAGAGAATACTGGAAAATATGAGGAGAGCTGATTACTCAAAACAAGTTTTGGGAGCAAGCGCTCGTCGATTCTTTGCAGAAGCCGCTCCCCCAGCCAATTGTGAAAGTGACATCCCAAAAGACGATCAATGAAGGAAACTATAACAGGAACTAATCTAGGGAACTCCCAACTGGTGTCGACCAAAATATTCTGCGATATTAAAAATAAAGAACTTAAACATTGGATCACAAAGAGACTGGAAGGTGAAAAAAAGCAACGGTTTCACATTTTAGTTTTACAACAATAAGGTGAGTTGGATTACATAATTACTAGCATATGTTCCTCTTACTATTAAAACTTAGACACAAAAAAAGCCCACAAAAAACGTTTCCAGTTCTAGACCAACAATCTTAACGATAGAGGACTTAAAGAAGGATTGCCGATTCATCAATACTAAGGCAAGTCATGCGGCAATCTACCTATGCTCATTGCCACAAAGTCGGAAGATCAATTTTGGATACAAGAAAATGCAACCTAGGACTAATGAAAAAAGTTGGAATTTTTTCACACACCTGTACCATGCGAATGATGGTAGAATCCATGATGTTCTTTGCGCCACATATATCTGATTCAGAATGTGGAGCAACTGCAACCAGAAGTTTATGCAGTGCCCAAAACGCCACAATAGTTTCAGTGCTCCATGGCGGTAACCATCTGAACCCCGAAACAGAGACAACGCCATCCTCAAATAACTTGCCCACTGATACTACTTTAGAATCATCCTCTTCAACAGCCGATGCCGGAGGCTTCAAGTTTTCGCCAGAATTTGCAACATAAGCAATCAACCCCAATTTCATAGCTTTCAATGACAAAGGATCAAACACATCCGGATAGTAACAAGACCACAATTCACAAACCATCCTCCTTTTCACCGAGTCCTGCTTCACAGGCAGACCCAACAGCCAGTGCAGAGCAAGCAGCCGAAAGACCAACGGCTGCTGGCACTCTTTCGACTTGAGCACGAGCCGACGCGCAATGTCGGTCTCATGGCCGTCGAAAGCATCTGGGAAACGCGAATACAGAGTGAGCACAACATGCGATAGCATTGGGTCATACGAGTAAAGCAGGCCAGAGAACTGCACCTTCAGAATCGATGCCTGCAGCTCCAGCGTCAAACCAATCTCCACCATCATCTCCGTGAACTCCACCATCCCACAAGGCGTCAAAACCTGCGTCATCTCCAACAAGAAAGCCACCACCTTGCGCAGCTCCTTAAAGTTCAAATCTTTACCACCACCATTACCACCGTCGAGGAGCGAATAGGGGATGTTGAAAGGGATGATAGGTAAGGAAGTGGACACAACGGAGACGCCGAGCTTGTACCTCACGACGCTGTGCAGGACGGTGGTGAGGAGGAGCAGGTAGCTCTGGATCGCGTGGGTGCGCTCACTCTGGCACAGTGCCCAGAGGTGAGGCGCCGCCTCGGCGAGGAGGCAGGGGTGCGCCCGCTCGAGCTGTCGGAGACACTCGCCGGCGGCGGCACGGGTTTGGCGGTCGGGGCCGTGGTTGGGCCGGTTGATCACGGCGAGCAGCAGCTCCACCAGCCCCTCCAGCTCCCTGGGCGCGACGGCGAGGCCGTCAGCGGCGATGAAGACCGACGTCGCCGCCGCGATCGCCTGGTCCCGCACCGCCGCCGCCGAGGGTCCGGAGTCGGCGACGGCGGGGGTCTGGACGAGGGTGCGGGCGGCGTCGAGGAGGGCGGCGAATGCCGGTGCGTCGGGGAAGAGGGCGTCGGCGTGCTCCTCGAGGAAGACGAGGAGGTGGTGGCGGAGGGGAAAGTCGCGGCGGAGGACGGAGCCGAGGGCGGCGGGGAGGAGGTCCCGGGGGAAGGGGCCGGAGTTGGAGCCGTCGATGAGGAACTCCCAGTCTTGGGTGGTGAGGGGGGCTTGTCGGCCTTCTCCATTGCGGCGGCAGCGGGTCTAGGCGGCGCCCGGCGGAGCTCCGGCAAGGCTGCGGCGGAGCATCGGCGGAGCTAGGGTTTCGATCGGCGGATTTGAGGGGTGAGTCGATGGTGGGCCGTGTTCGGGAATAGATTGGAAAAGCCCAATGGGCTTGGAATTGATTCGGATTCTTTTTACCCAACATGTAGATTCGGATATTCGATGATCATGTTCGTACGGTATTAATTTGGGTTCATAATAAGAATATAAATAATACTATTTTTTTTGAATTTTTATAAGCTCGAAATTATCTTCAACTTCAACACAGCGATGTTATAATTGGATATATTTTTTAAAATTTTTATTGGCAGGTGATTTTTTTGGTTCAAAGTAACTGGTTGGTAAGATCGAGTACAATATTTTTATTATACTGAATATTTGAGACATTCTTATTTGAAAATGAATTATGTTTGAGTAATTTTTTTTTAGTTATATCATATATAACCTAGGTTTGATGGCGGGAGTTTGTCGTTGGAATGTGATTATTAAATTATTATTTTATATTTACTTATTACAAATAAAATTTTTATTTTTTAATATAATAGCATAAAGACTTGATAAAAATTAAAATATCTTATAAATCAAAGCCCTTCCTCCCCCAACCCCAATGTCACCTCCTCCCTTTTTTCCTCTATTTATTCCCTCATTTATTTTTTATTTTTGTGCTTCAATTTCTTTCGTTTTCCCCTATTTCCTTCACTTAAATGTCCTCTCAATCTTTTTTCATGTTCTCTCCACGTGAAATCTACCGTGTAAAAACGATAATCAGCTCTCAATATTTCTTATTATTTATATGTTCGAAAGTTATTGATTTTCTTAAATACAATTTTAAGGCTTTTTCCACCTCGCCTGAAGTTCTCTTAACCGCGGGCTTTAGATTTCCGATGATTAGTAATGCTTTTACAAGGAGTGTTATCGTAGGTCATCAGAGCTCAGTCATTTTTTTGTTTTTCCTGTGATGATTATATTTTCAACAAATTTATATTATTTATTTAAATTGATTAGATGATTAGCGGGTAGATGTTTTGGGTTGGGTATTTACATCATTAGCAGGCACAGTTAGGCTTCCTTCACCTCCTTAAATTTAAACCTGTTCCAGTTATAGACAGGGGTGCTAATCGAGCGAGCGAGTCGAGTTCAACTTGTGTTCGAACTCAGCTCAAATAGTTCAAAACTTATTCGAACTCGACTCGAGATCGAACGAGTTTTGAACATACATGTACGAGTTTGACTCATATATCTTTTATGTGTTTGAGCTCGACTCGAGCTCGAATACACTTAAACTGTTTAATTTTCCCGAGGTCGAACCAGCTCGTTCATGAGCTCGAAACCGGCTCGATTAAAAGTCAAAAGTACCTCATTTAAAAAAAATACAATCAATATGGATTGAATTCACAACCTTGAGGTCATCAACTTGAATACTTGTCATCTTAACTATCTCACTTATTTGTTATTATATTGTATATATATATATTATAAATAAATAAATATAATATAATATAATATAAAAACTATATTATTATATTATTTTATCTAGTCGAGATATGAGTCAAGTTCGAGTTATAACCAAATCGAGTCGAGTTGAATACGACCTTACTCAAGTTTGGCTTGTAAGATTTAAGTTCGAGTTCGAGTTCGAGTTCGAGTATTTAAATGTCAAGTTTCAAGTCAAATCAAGTCGAACCGAAGACTAAATACTCACGAGCTGACTCGTTCAATTAACAACCTTAATTATATATAAACTATAAAGTGATTAATGAGCTAACTTAAATTACCATTTCGTCCAGGGGTAGGCGCAAATGTCCAAATTACTAATTTGACCAAAGTCCAAAATATATTTGACTGAATTTAGCCAATCGAATTTGATTAATTAATATAAATATTTTTTTATCTCACAGAACGACATTACTGGTATCCGAAATTTTATATAATAACATAATACCTTCAACCTTCAAAGTTACTATTATATTCTACGGAAATTTCAAAATATAATATATATTAAAATTAATTTAATTTATACATAAAAATAATGTTTAATATCTGAAATAACAAAAATTGAATTACAACTTTAATGTTTTGCAGGCTACACAGGCTTAGCGTACGAACCGTCGTCATTGAAACATCCATTACTACACGAACAATTTTTCATGACTAGATAACAGAAAAAAAAGAAACACTACAAATTTTCAGAATCTACCGCTAGAAGCAATACACAATTCGCAGTAAATCGAACAAAAATTGTCGGAGATTTAATAAATAGAACCATCCCTCTTCCGGCCGTCTCCGGCGACGACCCATCAGAGCCGGGACGGAGCTGATAGTGTGCGTCAACCGCACCTGCAACCGGTCGGGGTCCCGGCAGATCCTCCAGCCGCTCTCCGACCTCGCCCCAGCCGCCGTCACGGTTAGCTCCTGCAGCTGCCTCGGCCGGGGCGGCGCCGGCCCAACGTCGCCGTGCTTCCGGCCTGCTGCACCACCGCCCGCGCCGCCGAGCTGCTGGTCGAGGTCTGCGGGGGCGCCGTCTTTGATGCGGCCAGGGGGCTTGAGGCTTTGGGTTTGAGGAACAGAGGGGAGGTCGAGATGGAGCAGGGGAAGTTCGCCGAGGCCGTGGAGATGTTCTCCCAGGTGAATGATTTCAAAAAAAAATTGGAAGCTTTCTTTGGGATTCTTTGGTGGTTTGATTGGTTGAGTTGGAGATTGAAGCAGGGTTATGGACGGTGCAGACTATTGATCTAAATCCTTGCTGAGGTTTGCATGTTTTGTAGAAATGCAAGTTTGTGTCTGTTGATTGGGTATTCCATGTTTGTCATGTTTAGTTGTTAGAATAAATTTCCAAGCTTTGTCATTTTTGGACATTGTTTATCACTTTTTCATGCTTCAAGTTGTTTGAAGATGTGAATTTTTAAGTGTTGCAGTTTTTTATTTATCGTGAAACACTGTATTGTGATCAATTTATTGTTTATTTGTTGTTGTGGTGGAGGTTTCTGTTTTCTAAATATAATGAGGACGTGATTTGTTCCCTTGTTGCAGGTCTGCTGCAAAATTAGCGATGGGGGATTCAGAGGGTGCTCTAGATGATGTTGAGGAAGCTTTGAATTTGGCTCCCATGTATATGGAGGCGAATATTACTGTTTACCTCTACCTTCTTTTTTTTTGGGTATGAATGAAGACCGTAATCTACCTGCTGCTAGATGATTTTATTCTATCAGATATAGTATGTAGAGAGGGGTATATATGAAGAAAGCTTTCCCAATTTATCATTATACAAATTAAACTTGGGAGAAATGTTCAGTAGGTATGGAGGATGAGAGCTAGGAGAAAAGTAGACAGCGATCTTTTAGACAGGCAAATATCAAACAAGCTTAACAGTGAAAAAGAGAGACTTATGATTTGACTAATCTCAATATCAAAGCCCCCTCTTATACATGAAGCCGGTGATCCAATATGGTTTTAATTAAGTCATATAACTGTGCTTCTTCTGTTTAAGTGCATTATTTAACTTTTATGGTGCAGTGTCACTATTAAGGTTCGCAACTTTGATACGACAAAGTGAATTTTCTAAATAGAATTCTGTTGTAGTTACATTGCATTGCTGGGAGCCTTTTATAAATCCCATAATTGTAATGCATTATTCAAAAAAAGGGCAGAGGAAGGCCAAAGAGAATGTAGATGGAGTTGCATGAAAGGACATGGTCTACAATCAAGTGGAGTAGCAGAGTAGGATTCATCTTACCGACCCCTATTATTTGAATTTGGTGGAAGAAGATATTGGTGATGTTACAATAGCATTGATTAATACTGAATTCTAAATTTTCATTCTGAATAGAAAGTTGCTTAGGTTAGGATTCCACTGGTTTCACTTATAAATATTAGGTATATGTGCATAGGTTTTGACTTGGATAATTGCAGTTTTGGCACAGTCAATGTTTTTATTATTCTTCTTTTGTTGTTCAAGAGAAATTAGTTGTCTAACTCTATAGAGACTATTATCTTCTTTTTCTACCCATTTTTGAGGCTACTTGTATTGGATGTGGAAGTATCAAATTGCTCTTAGTAACTAAAACTTGTAATTCTGTAAAAAGGGCCCTTTTCTTAAGCATGTTTTGTCAAACTAATTAAGTCGGTTGGTATGACATCGTTAAATCTGTCTCTTCGGTTTCTCAAAGAGGATTGTAGGGTCTACAGTGTTGTGTCTGGAAGATTTTTTAGAAATATTTGTGCTGCAAGATTGTGTATTTCTCTTTGTGATCTAATCAGAAATACTTTTGTATTATACGTAGCTAGCTTTTTTAAGCTAAGATAATGCAGGAAGAACTTTTTCATGGTATTACTCAATAGCATATATGGTGGCCTTCTATATGCAGGCTTTTGTATGCAAAGGAGATGTCTTCATGGCTAGGGATCAGCCTGATGCAGCTGAAATGACATATTCAGTGGCATTCAAAATCGTTCCATCACTTCGCCATATCGAAATCCTTCAAGGTAAGGAAGTGACATGCTATTTTCATAATCACCAATGTGTCAATATGCGCAATATGTGACAACATATATAAAAGTTTTATCTGAAATGAAGCATTGAGCTTTCTTTTATACAAACTGGTAACCATCGATTGTCCTTCTCCAGTGGCACATCTTGTTTGAAATCACACAAAGCTATTTTTGTTATTGTTTTAAACAATTTTGTAAAGCATTCTGTACTTTGTATGTCTCTTCTGGAACTATATTTCTGATGTTCATTTTTTGTTCCTTGCGATTTACTTTAGCCATAGACAATATGATGTACATCTTTCTCCCACAGGCTCGTATTGCAAAATTAGAGGAGCAATTTGCACTCATACACATTCCATCTTGAGTCCGACGTGGAGAAATACGCATTGACATGCCTAACTAATTTGCTTTAGTTGGGAGTTTGAGTTAGTAACCAAAATGAACAGGTATATACTTCAATTAACATTGCATTCTTTTTTACTCAGTTATCTTATATAAACAAATTCATGTCATTCTGTACTTTAGGTATCTTTGTTTTCTACATCTCAACTCACTGTACATTTCAGTTTGCCCTTAAATGCTTTCCCTTTCCTGTGCATGCTCGAAGTAAAACCGAAGCTATAATGTCGGCGTTCCCTGTTACTGAAGATTATGAGAAGGGGAGGTAATTTGTAATAGCATTTTGATATACAACTTCATGTTTGAAAAGCTTTATGCATTATGACAACATTGCTAAGCTACATTAGTACAAGATTACCCATTTCATACCTCATAACATTAATACATCTTGTTATTTCTTTGTTTGTTTGTGTTGGCATATAATTGTTTAGTACTCTTCTGGAGTGTAGGCCTTGTTACCCAACCATGTTAGAGTCGACACTCTTTCTGTTTTTGAAACCTTTATTTTGCCATTGTTTTGTTGCATATTGTTTTTTTATGCCTTGTAGAATGTTTTGCATCTGCTAGGACATAACTTATCGAACTTTATTATTAAAAGCAAAGTTTTTAGGAGTCTATCTACACGATACAGTTAGAGACATTACAAACCTTCAATCAAATCTAGTTGAGTTGTATTTCATGCGAAAGGATAAATTGGAGGCTTATGTAATGTGGAATATAGGCAACCTTTACGCAATTGTAAATGCCTAACCGCGGTTGTTAACCAACATAATAGATCTATATTTTTATTAATAATATCGGTTTAATAAAGCCTTTTAACGTTGCTAAACGTGGGCTTTTGGGGCTGGGTTTAGCAATACTCGCGCCATGTGATGCTCCTGGCCCGCTCGGACATTGGGTCAGCACGTTATCTAGGGGTGAGCATTTGGGACCAAACCGGATTAAACCAAATCACATCCTGTGATCAGCTTTCAAAACCGAAACTGAACCGTAAAACCTCCGCACTCGAACTAAAATTTGGTTCGGTCTTTACGGTAACCCAAATAATCAAGATCAATGATAATTTATATAAAAAAGTTATTTAATTATTTAATTAAAATTTTGTTATTATTTTAGTGAAGATGATAATTTTAATAAGTAATTCTAAGTGTATATCATATTAAACAAACTGAAATATATTATAAAACTATTATAATTTTATGATAATTAATATAAAATTTAGATTTTATATATTTTAAAATAGATTTCAGTTATTTTGGTTTAGTTTTGAATCAAAATAATCATATGACATTTGGTTTGCATATCTAAAAACTAAAAATCGAACTAAATTCGAACCAAATGACTTATTGTAGTTTGTTCAATTCGGTTCGATTTTTAGTTTTCACGAAATATGCTTACTTTATGGGTAATATGCCCCATCTTTATATACTGTTTAACTTTATAGTGGAAAAAGAGGAACATTAATGGCAGACACTAAGAAAAAAGTTTGAGGAAAAAAGATGATCTTTTTGAGGTTGGGGCCATCTTATGTCCTACTTTGCTTTGGCATGTCACTCTTGTTGTTTTGTTCATTATAAATAGGCATGTCCTACTCTAGCAAGAAAAACCATTTATATTTGTACAAAAGAGCAACACCTCAGAAAATGATACATTTTTATTTATTAGTATTATTTTTATTATAAGAAAGAAAGGCAACTTGCAAAACATATTTTTCATTCGTTCCAAAAACTATTTGTTAAAGGTTGCTGTTGAAGTTTGTAAATCTAATTATAAATAAAGGTTGTTTTAACACACTTGCCACTAGGGGTGGGCATCGGTCGGACGGACGTCGGATAAAATATTGTCCGCGTTTGTCCGAAATTTTATCGGACAAAACTTGTCCGATCGAGTTAATGTCTGACTTGTCCGTCGGGCCCGAGCAATGTCCGTGGACGGTCCGAAATCAAAACCAAAACTTCTAAAACCCTAACCCAGAAACACTGTTCATAGGGCGCCGCCGCCGCCGCCCTCCGCCGTCGCCGCCCTCACCCACCCTCCCCTTGCCTCCGCCGAACCGCCACCGTCTCCGCTCCGCCAGACCTCCGCTCCGCCAGCCTCTGCTCTGCCCGCCTCCGCTCCGCCCGCCTTCGCTCCGCCAGCCTCCGCTCCGCCCGCCTCCGCTCCGCCCGCCTCCTCTCCGCCCGCCTCCGCTCCGCCCGCCTCCGCTCCGCCCGCCTTCGCTCCGCCAGCCTCCGCTCCGCCCGCCTCCGCTCCGCCAGCCTCCGCTCCGCCCGCCTCCGCTCCGCCAGCCTCCTCTCCGCCCGCCTCCGCTCCGCCCGCCTCCGCTCCGCCCGCCTCCGCTCTGCCCGCCTCATCTGCCTCCGCTGGACCGCCAACATCTGCTCGTGTCTCCGCCTCCCTCTGCGCGCCGTGTGAAGATCCACCGCCGCCTCTTGCTGCCGCCCTCCCCCGCCCAGCTTGCGCCGCTCCAGCCTCCACCGCCGCCTGCCTCGTCGGACCACCACCCTAAACATCTGCCGCTGCCTTCCTCGTCTGCCCTCCCTCCTCCGCCGGACTGCCGCCGCGGCGCCGCCAGACTCCGTCGAACCACCGCCCGTTGCCGCCGTGTATATATCACTTAATTTATCTTAAATTTAGTTTATTTTATATTTAGGATTAATTATTATTATTTTATAAGGTTAGATTATTTATACTTAGATGATAATGTAAAAAAATTTATTCTAACAAAATTGTACAGTGATTGAGCTATAAAAATTTGTACAATTATTTGGTGAAGGAAGTTTGCATCTTAGAAAGAATAGGTACTGTCAAAGATTGTTGGAGAATAGCTACTTATAATGTTATCTCTTTGTTTCCCTTGCTATACTTAGCATTTTGATAATTGTTAGAGAATAACAAATTTAAAAGATTATTTTCTGTTGAGGGATACAAAGATTGAAGGATGGTGAAATTTTTGTTGAGATTAATTTATAAAATCTATTTTTTATACCAAACTTTAGTTTGTTTAAAGTCGTAGTTTTCGAATCTGCTTTTTCTTCGAAATATTTCGTTACTTGAGACGTTGGTACTTATTAAAGAATGAAACTAGCGCACCTGATTAACTGTTCACTTACATTTGCATGAGAACAAATGCTTTCTTGCAAAACAAATATCATATACTATTGGTGATATAATTGAAATTTTGAATATTTTATCATTGGCTTTACTTGCCATCTTTTTATGTTATTTCACAAAGGAAATTGTTGGGTCTTAACTCTCAAAGTATTTATAACTTATAATAAGAGTGACTTTTATCCTATGTATGTCATTTTTTATTATTTAAGATATTAAATATCAATTTTATGTATGAACTTAATTAATTTACTGTATATTACATTTTAAAATTTTTATAAACTATAATATTAGCCTTACAAATGTTGAAAATATTATATTATTGATATAAAATATCAGTCATTCGGTCGGTCATTCGGTCGGACAAAGAAATGTCCATGTTTGGTTTGTTTTAATTTGGTCGAATTCGGTTGGTCAAATTTGGTCAGACATACTTCGGACTTCGGACAGTCGGATCAATTCGGACGTCCGCGCCCACCCCTACTTGCCACCTGTAGAGAAGTGTTCGCTGCCAACTTGCTATTAATTATCTGACTTTAAACACCGACCAATCTTTATTATTGTATTCTAATACTAATACTAATGCCTACAAGCTTCCAAAGACGTAACTGGTGACAATGATTATTCATATTCATACCTGTTTGCAGTGAGTGTGTGGAAGATTTGTGGCAAATTCTCCCCACCCCCACCCCACCCCCCTAAACAGTAAACTTTTATATTATAATTTTCAGGGAAAATATTATAAATAATTATTTTTCAAAATTTTCTTTCAAAAATAATCAAGTCTACAAAATTATATAAAAAATAATTGTTTTTAAAATTTTCATATTAATTACGACCAAAATTTATCATTTTTTAAAATAATAATAAAAATACCCATAAGATTTATTTTTACTAATACCAAAATATATAATAGGTAAATTTTATAATTTTTTATTAACTTTATATATATATATAAATAAAAATAACTGATAAATATTAAGTAGAATATAAAATTATATTATTGATGAGCTAAAAAAAATTTTTTATTGAATTTTGGACAATTAAAAAGAAAATTAAATTTTAGGCCATCAAAAATAAAAAATAAAATAAAATAATATTTTTAGATGTTTGAAATTTTAATTTGAAATTGTCACATTTTATTAAAAATGAAAATGTTTGTTTTATCCAATATATTTTTATTATGATTTTAAAAAAATGAAATTAAATTAATTATTTAAAATATAAAAAAATATGTTTGAGAAAAATTAAAATAAGATTAAGGGTATTTATGTTAATACAATAAATATTATTAATAAATTATTTTTAAAATAAATAAATTGACTATACGTGAGATAAAATATGAAATATATTTAAAATTTTAATTATTTGTAATAAAAAATATTAAAACTTGATTATTTATAATATTATCTATTATTCTAATACAATCCTTAACTAACTAAGTTAGGACAAAACAAACTCAATTTTCTAATACCCTTCAGTTCTGAGCACTTGGAGTAACTAGCTACCCGATTACCCGATTTGGTCCATTTAAAAATTAAAAAGAAATAGAAATTTAGTGAGTTTGAGTTCTACACAAACTACATTTGACTTAATCGGTTAATCCTAACTTAAAATATCAAGAGCTCACAAATAAAAAAATATAAAATATAAAATTTGAAATTAAAATTAAAATTAAAATAAAAAGCCTGAAGTCAAACAAGCCCTAATTATTACTCTGATCCGATTAGGATCCGTTTGAGGGATGACAAGTCCGAGTAAAACTAGTGGGCATGTCCGGCATCTTCTTCTCCTTAGCCATGGCCGATCACCACCCCGCCCATCTCCACCGCCGATCCCGATCTCGCCGCCGGCGACCGCCGCCGCCGTCGATATAGACGACGAGCCCCCATCGGCGGCCCCGAATAAGACGGAAAGCTAGAGTCTTTGGAGCCATGGGTCGCTCGCAGGCGGAGAACGGGGTGGACGGCGACGACGAGAGGGAGGAAGGAGAGGAAGAGGAAGAGGAAGAGGAAGAGGAAGAGGAGGAGGAGGAGGAGCCGAGGTTGAAGTATGTTAGAATGGGTGGGAGCATCGGGTCGATACTGTCCAACGATGCGGCTTCGTGCATCGCAGTTGCGGAGCGGATGATCGCGCTCGGCACCCACGACGGATACGTGCACATACTCGATTTTCTCGGGAATCAGGTTTGGTTTTGGGCGTTCATTGATCCAAAGTGTTCGTCTTTTTCGGATATGTATTGTTTTTGAAGCGATAGTTTTTCTGATGTTGAATCAATGGTGGCGCAAGTACATCATGGTGCTAATATGAAATTTTTAATGCGGATATATGAATATGAAACTTGATGATTAGTAGCGCATTACCTTTTTTTGTTTTTGTTTTGAGTTGGAAATCAATGGAGGAAATATATGTTAGGCTTGTTACTTGTTACTTGTTTCGTTGTTATTTCTTGTGCATGGAAGAAATTATGGAGTATGCATATTTACTTGAGCTGATTAATCAATTACAGAAAAAGCACACAATTTGTGCTTGTTGCTCCAACTGAAGATTGATTGTTATTTCTGTTGCATTGAAGTAATTATGGAGCATGCATCTTTACTTGTTGTTCAACCAATTTCGTGAGGATTCCATGAGAAAAGTTACAATGTTTCTTAAGTGCAATGCCTCGGACAGCTGGTTGGTTTTTGTTAATCATTGATGGAAGTGTTGGCCTTTAATGTCTGCTTCGTTTTGGAGTGGGAGCTTTTTAATGAGTTGGTGGTGAAGAACGAAGAACGGTGGAAAAAGTTTTGGTTTTAGGGGATTAGTATTTGAGTAGTTCCTTCAACCATGGCTAAGATACATAAATATAAATGCTTACACAGAATATTAAACATGATAATTATTGATGTATTTTTATTTTGGGGCTGAAATTGGGCATATATCTGCTAGGTTGGAGTTTGATTTGTTGGTTTCTATGTAGGTCAAACAATTTTCTGCTCATACGGCAACAGTTAATGACCTGAGCTTTGACAGAGAAGGTGAATATGTGGGAAGCTGTGCAGATGACGGATATGTTATCATAAACAGTCTGTTCTCAGAGGAGACATTGAAGTTTGAGTATCGCAGACCCATGAAGGCGATTGCTTTGGACCCTGAGTATTCGAGAAAAACATCAAGGCAATTTGTAGCTGGGGGTTTATCTGGCAACCTTATTCTGAACATGAAGAAATGGCTAGGCTATCGTGATCAGGTCAGTGACTGGACAGATAAAATGGAAAGGCAAAAATCACCAAGTTTATTTTTGTGATATGAACTTGAGTAGAGTTGTTATTGTTTTTGTTATTATCAGATTTTACATTCTGGTGAAGGGCCCATCCATGCAATTAAGTGGAAAGGAAGTCTTGTGGCCTGGGCCAATGATGTGGGTGTGAAAGTTTACGATCTGGAAAATGATCAGAGGATTACTTTTATTGAAAGGCCTCGAGGAATTCCACGGCCAGAATTATTACTCCCTCATGTAATGTGGCAGGTGAAGAGATTACTTCTTTATTATTTTCCTCTTGTTATACTTTAGAAAAAATGAAGTGAGTTGATTTGCAATATCAGATGGTAGAGTGATTGCCTACTAGTTTTTGACTTCAAGATCATCCATATATTGTGCACAGGATGACACTCACTTGATTATTGGCTGGGGAACATCTGTGAAGATTGCAGCAGTGATAAATGGGTTTCCTGGGGTGGCAAATGGTACTCCGAGAAATTACTCATCTAACATGAAGAATGTTGAGATAGTTGCATCTTTCCAGACAAGCTATTATATCTCAGGCATTGCTCCTTATGGTGGTGATCTCGTCATTCTTGCTTATATTCCGGAGGAAGAAGATGAAGGAAAAGATTTTAGCAGCTCTGTTCCCTCACGACAGGTTCTTTATTCTCCATTGCATCAAGGCTTATGTGCATTGTTATACTATAAATAATTGGGTATGTGCGTGTACAGTAGGTGACAAAAACATTAAGCTACCAACTCAGCCCTGCTGAGATAAGGCGTAAATGATGAT